>PVIA01008034.1:0-76443 GCA_004024845.1 Tonatia bakeri
CTTTTTGGAACAACAAAGCTGTCAGTTTTAAACAACTGACAAGGCTGCTAGGAGCTGCTCTTGTGTAGTTAGTTAGACACTCACAAACCTGCGAGCTTCCTGGGGTGGGACTGTGCTGTCTTTTCCGTTACAACACAGCTTTTATTTTCAGTGTGAGCATCTTTACATAACAATCCAAGAAGAAAGGTATTAGATACTCTCTTAAAAAATTATGAGTTTAAGTTTTCCCTGGGGTGCTTGTCAAGATGGTTAATACCATCACACTTACATTTGACTTATCTGAGAATCTAGGTTGAAAATAAATTGGCTTAGCTGTAACTACAGGCCCTTTAGAAACTTCTCGTTTTTTTATGGGGGTTGGAGAAGAGAGGTTTGCCTAGGTTCTGGACATGCCATTAACCCCTTCTACTAAGGCTTTATGTCAAGAGCTGTGGCCCTTAGGATAAACAAAGTGAAAAAAGGCCCCTTGAGAATCTTAATTTGTTCAAACTAAAATGAATGCAGGGAGATAACAAGGCTGTTGTAAAAAGTTAGTCTGAACATTAGCACAGTATTTTAACCATTCCTTTGGGGAAATTATATCACCCTTACATGCAAGGTCAATGAAGAAACCCTGTATTATTCCAAGGGGTAGGATTTTCTTTTTTTTAGCCTCCACTGTTGTGAATGCAACGGTATGAATTTAGTCGTGTAAATTGCGGGGCTTCGGCTCAATGACGTCAGAAACCCTCTTGGGCGCACTGAACAGGCAGGAAGTCTGTGACAGAGCGATCCCTTTGTTCTCATGGCTTTATGCTAAAATACAGTTACATCAAAATCAGCTTTGTGATAGAAATCCTTATAGTGATTGCAGAGTGGAGATCTTTTGCATGAAAGGGGAACCTTATTTTTTTCTATAATTGACGACCACTATGTAAAAGCATCAAGAGGGTGTGCTCATTTATTTCTAACTGATGCAACTGCTTTCCTAACAGCTTCATGGGGAATAGAAGATGTCATCGTGGTGAATCAGAAATGCTGAATCCTATCACAATATAAAGCAATAGGAGTTGTTAGGCAGTCCATCTATTTCAGTATTAATCAAGAGGGAAAAACCCAACTGTGCTCTTCAGGTAATTCACAGATGGAGAGAGGTTTACACAAACCTGACTTAAACCTTTACCAGAAGAAATAGAATTGAAATGCGAAGCCTCTGGTGCTAATTATTAATGTGCTTTCTGCTAGGCAGGGAAGCCTATGAATGGCCCACAATGGAAGTCTGCCAAAAATAATACATTCCACACATAGATAATGAACTGTTGTCAGTTTCCCTCAAGGGAAGTCTGGGTGTATTGCATTTTTCTCTCTGAGGCAGGTGTACCTGTGTTCCAAAATAAAATTTTTGCTACTGCTAGTAACTATCAACTTTCAATGCTATTCACTTGTCTATGCTAAAAAGTCACAGCATGTGCGGAGCATTAATTCTGCTCTCTCTGAGCAGCAGTGAAATCTTACTTCATAGCCCACCCACATGAATGAGATCAGCTTCCAGGGCTGACTCGGAATCGCCACGTGACTCTGAAAACACCGAGGTGATTCTTGGGCTCCTCTTAGCCCCGGCCCTCAGTCATCACGTCTAGTCTGGACCTTATTCCTTTTACACAATTCAGAGGATTGAATTACTCAGAGAAGAATGCAGGAGGTACATGAAGCCTTGGGGACTCCAAAAGATGTAACTTAATTTTTTTTTCCATTTCAAACCTTGTGACAATTCAGGGTAATAGCTTTCAATTCAGAGTGTCCTCAGTCTGTTCACAGTTTCTGCTTTCTCACAGGTTCCAATAATTTTGAGGGATCTTGCAGATATGAAGACATGAAGGTCCACTCTGGTCCTCTCTCTGGACCCTGTCTTGTCCCCTACAGCTTGGTGCACACCTTCCTTGTTCTGATGATAAGGGCTTCAGAGTCTGGCTCTCTCTCAGAGCCTCTCCCTCACCCATCCGGTGCCCCCAGTTCTCACTGGGGAGGGGGGAGGGGGGTGCCTACACACCCTGTGCAAACGGGAGTCGTCTCACTGTTGGGTTGGAGACCAGAGTATGTTAAGTCTCTTGTTCACGGGAAGTCTTTGGCTTCTTAGGTGCATAAGTCCAGATTTTGCCTCTTTGGTTCTTCTCCAAAATAGAAATGCCAAAATGTGTACCTGTCTCCAAGACTGCAATAATGTGGGAACAGAGGAGTGTCGGGTGCTAACAGGAAATGTGGAGGGAAACATCACATCAGTTACTGTGTGAAAAGATGATTCTCTACAAGAACAAACCGGATAGAGTTTTAGAAAAGTGAAAACAGATTAGCATCACTCAGTCTGAGTGGGAAGGCGACTTAAAACACTAATTATGTGTACCACACATCCACGTGTGGATGACGGTTTTTTTGTGGCTTGTGCTCATCATTGAGTTACCTGCTCTCAGGACAGAAGCATATCTGTACAGAGCATCTAGTCCAGGATAGTCTTGTAACAGGAAACAGAGGCCTGTGCATAATGCGCATGAAGTCACACAGCAAATATAGGACGTGGAACTGGGTCCTTGGACTCAGACTTCCGTGCTCATTTTCGTCCCTCCTTGCCTGAGAGATGATGTTATCTTGCAACTGAAGAAAATTAGGTTAGCTATCAGGATGAACTTTTTGATGTTAATTGGCCAGAACATTGAAATAGATTATCAAGGACATTCGCAGTGATTATTTTTTTAAAAAATGGTCAGGCAGCTACCTTTTTCCTCTGGCCTGCAGGCAGTCCTGGGGAATCAGGGACAATTCAGTTTATTGGAGTCGATTTCTTTACCCTGGTTTTTAGATGACATGATTTTAAGGCAGATATTTCAAAAAAGGTTTACAAACATAGACTTGATTGAAATATTTACCAGAGAAGCTGGCCCGGTAGCTCCTCTGAATTTACTGTGTTTATTTCCTTAGAGTGTGTGCGTGTGTGTGCGTGTGTGTGCGTGTGTGTGTGTGTGTGTGTGTGTGTAGGGAACATCAATCTGCCCTTTCAAGCAAATGTAAAGATTTTTCAAGATGTTTAAAAACAGAAGTGTGAAATTGTCTTCAGATCCCCAGAGAAGATTGGACTGCACAGAACTTCAGCTTCTTCCTGGCGATGGAATGGATTTCTGTTGGGAGAGGATTTATAACTTCATGGGCCAGATAGTGTAAAAGATGTGACAGGCTTCAAAACTAATTTTTCAGTGGGACTATTTCTTGGGAATGGTAATTGATTTTGCTTAGGGTCTACTAAAAACAAACCCGGAGGACTGTGTCGCATTAAAAAAAGGAGAGACTAGAGCAAAGTATTCATGTATTCACGTTCTTTGTGCACGTGTGTGTGCGGAGCTGGGTAGAGAACTAGACAGATTTTTAGAGATATTGTTTAGTATTTCATTAGTCTCTGGCTAGGTGAGACACCTTTGGGGAGCTAATCAGACATTTTCTTTTCCTATGGTAATATTTCAAATCCTAGCTTTTAAGGGCATTTTCCAGAAGACCTTTTCTTTCTTGTACTGTACCTGGAGTATCTGGCCAGCCCTCAGGTTCTTCTGGTGGCAGTGCAGCTACTTAACAGGATTTGGGGGAGGGGATGCACTCGTACAAGAGCAGCCCCTCCCTGCCTCTCTTCCTCCCTCCCGATTTCATAGCGAACTACTCTGAACCAAAATCAAATCATTTGACAGCACAGCCGAGCCTTTCTTACCACCAGCTTTACTGAGATATACTTGACCTATTACACTGTGTAAGTACAAGGTGTCCAGTGTGATGATTTGATGCGTGGAGGTACTGTGAAATGATTACCAACAATAAGGTTAGCTAACACATCCATCACCTCATATGATTATTGGTGTGTGTGTGTGGTGAGCACATTTAAGATTTACTCTCTTAGAAACTGCCAAGCATGTAATACAGCATCGTTGACCCCAGTCACCGTGCCACACATTAGATCATTAGATCCCTCGCCCTTATTGCTCGTAGAACTGAAAGTTTGCATGCTCTTTTTCAGCGTCTCCTCATTTCACCCATGTCCTTGACCCTGGTAATCGCCAGTCCACTCTCTGTTTCTATGAGTTCAGCTTTTTTTTGTAGTGAAATCAGACAGTATTTGTCTTTCTCTGCCGGACTTATTTTACTTAGTGTAATGCCCTCAGGGGCCATTCATGTTGTTGACAATAGCAGGATTTGGCAGGATTTCCTTCTTTTTATGGCTAAATAATATTCCACCATTTTTTTTCATCCATTCATCTGTAACAGAGGCCATTTTTAATATGGTTCCTTTTGTTGAATCTGAGAATCTAAAGTACATACTGCATATTGCAACTTTGCATTTCAGTAAAGCCAGCTAGATTGAGGGAACTTTTTTATGTAATCTCTTAAGGTTATAATAATAGAGTTAGTTGTGATTCTAGCTTACCTTCCAGCTAGATTCTCACTCTGTGGTAACTCTATAAAATTAATCCCTCAGAGATAGAACTGAAAATTTGGATTTACTCCAGAATTAATATAATGTGAGAATATGTAAGATCATCACCTAATTCTCTATAGTTTCTTTTCCTTTTGAAGTATACAAATGTATGTAAACTTTCATTACCTAAATATTTGCAGTACAAATTTGTGGACACTGGCCCTAAACTCACTCTCTGAATCGACATCTCACCATAATAAATACGCATGTGTATCTAATAAACACCTTTTGTTGATGAGATCAGGCAAGAGGATGTAGAGAGGGTGGGCTGCAGTCTTCCTTCCTTTGCTTGGGTTGTTTAAAGTTTTGCAAAGTCCCTCATCATCTTTCTTCCCTTTGTTCCTGAGCACTGGCCTTTCCTGAGTCTCGGTTTCCTTCTACCGAGCTGGGAGCACTTCCAACCAGGGTCTAATTCAGAGAGTGTCTTTACTATCTCTGATGTGTTATGTCATTGTTTATTTACATTATGGTATACATCCCTTGCTCATATAAAAGGAAAATATTTTATTTGATATTGTAAGGAAGGATTCCTTGTGTACTACATATAAACATACCTTCCAAATGTTTTATTATGTCTTAAATAATTAGGTAACTGGTGTTTCAAATAATTCAATTTATACTATTCAGAAGTCCTGGGTGAATTTGGATTGCTAAAGACATGCTTACGAGTATTTTATTGATATTTGGAGAAAATGGAGAGGTATTTGGATGGGTTGGGGACATATAAATTTTCCCAATTAAAATAATAGAATGAGAGTTTCCTATCACCTCAAAACTGCTATACAATGTATGTTTATAAAAGAATTGAATTTAGATGAGGCATGCCCATATTTCTCTTCTGAGCACAAACACATGTAACTTCTGTAGTAGCCTATACTAGCAAAATTATCTTGAAATCTTTTATATAACTAATCTCCACAATTGCCATCTAGTATAATTGACGTTGTTACCTTTTTTATCAATCACTATGCTTATAATCCTTTGTGGATTTCTCAACAATTTTCTCAAATGCTGACTGCATTCCTCCCTCCCGTCTTCTAAAGGGTCATTGTTCTTGGTTCTTCTCTTTCCTCTCTCCCTTGAAGACAACTCTGTTCTCATTTCTCTGCTGAACTCTTCATCTCAAACCCTGTTCTCTTTTTCATCCTTCTGTCTCCCATTTTCAAGTAGCTGCTTTTCTAATGGCCATTGCCCATTCAACTGTAACATAGCCAGGAAGAAAGATGCTATCTTAACAGTGGGACCCGTAAGTTTCTCTTGGGAGTTAATGGACTTTGCCTAGGAAGATGCCCTGTAAGCTAACTGATGCTGCAAACTGAAGCCCTGAGAAAAAAGCTTGATGGAAGATAAGGTGAAAAATGGGATCTGAATCACCCTGAACACACGATGAACAGAGATTTGAGGTTTGGAGTGAAGGTGGGAAAAGGAGTAGGAGGAGACAGGAATGAGAAGAAGGGAGAAAGTGGCTGGAAAACTTACAGAGAGGTTGAAACAGAGTTGGGACAGGTTAGTTTGATAGTCAAATTTAAGTTGTTTATATTCTGTGCAATATAAATGTTTCAACTCTAGTAATATCTGCTACATACACAACAGCCTTCTATGTATTCACAATAGCCAAAAGGTGGAAACAACCCAATTGTCCAGCAACGGATAAATCGATAAACAAATGTGGTATATCTATACAATGGAATATTATTCAACCATAAAAATGAATGAAATTCTTATGTGTGCTATAACATGATGAGTCTTGATGACATCATGCTAAGTGAAAGAAGCTAGACACCAAAGGACAGGTATTGTCTGGTTCCACTTATAAAAATACCTGCAGTAGTCAAATTCACAAAGACAGGCTATAGTAGAGGTCACCTCTACTATAGAGGTAAGGGGGAGGTAAGGGGAGGGTGGCATGTGGAGTTATTGTTTAATGGGTGCAGAGGTGTAAGGGGTTCAGTCTGGGACGATGAGAAAGTTCCAGAGATTGATGGTGGTGATGATTGCAGAACGATGTCAATACACTTCATGCCTTTGAAATGTACACAGAAATGGTTAAAACAGTAAGTTTTATGTTATGAATATTTTACCACTACAATATATAGTTTTATAACATGGAGACAGAGGCTGTGTAGCCTGTCTGGGGTCCGACAGTTTGCACAGGACGAAAGGTGATCTAGACACTGAAAAGCTGAAGTAGACACTGGGGTGCAGAACCAGAGAGTGAGAAAAACTATCAAATCCCCAAATTGGGGGGTTGAATGAAGGTCTCCCAAAAGATACTTCTGTGTTCTAACACCTGGAACCTGTGAATGTGACCTTACTTGGAAAAAGAATCTTTGGAGATTAAATTAAATTAAGGCTCTTCAGATGAGCTCACCCTGGATTACACAAGCGGGCCCTAAATCCAATGACATGGGTACTTATAAGAGACAGAAGAGACAACCCAGAGGAAAGGGCAATGTAAAGATGTAGGCTGAGATTGGACTGGTGCCAAACGCTGCCTAGGCCGCTGGAAGGTGGAAGAGGCAAGCAAGAACTCTCCTCTGGAGCAGGGGTCCCCAACATCCACACCGTGGACTGGAACCTGCCTGGCCTGTTAGGAACTGGGTTACACAGCAGGAGTAAACATGAATGCAATGCACTTGAATCACCCCAAAACCACCCACGGCCCCTCCCACCCCGAGTCCGTGCAAAAATCATCTACCACGAAATCAGTCCCTGGTGCCAAAAAAGTTGGGGAATGCTGTTCTAGAGCATTCAGGAGTAGGGCCCAGCAAACACCTTGATTTCGAACTTCTAGCCTCCAGAACTGTGGGAGAATACATTTCTGTTGTTTAAAGCCACCAAGTTTACGGTAATTTGTTACAACAGCTCTAGGAGACTAATCCTCTCTCCAATTTCTGCATGACTTGGAAAGTCTGAGTAGTCATTAGACAGCAACAAGAGTCCCCACTCAGAGAGGCCTGGCTTCCAGATGATTTCATCGGTATCTGAAGATATCTCTACTGATTTCTAGAACTTCTAGAAAAATAGAGCCATCTTCATTTGGTCTGATTCATGTGCACCAGAACCTAAAGGAATTAGGCCATGTGTAAATTTCAGGTGATGAAACTCAGGCTCCATGCCAGTGTTTGTCAGAGAATCGCCTGCGGTGTTTGCTGAAATAGTTTCCTGGGTCCTGTCCAAGACTCAAGGCATCAGGTGCTCCAGGGCTATTCTCCAGGAATCTGGATTTTTACAAACACCTTTCTGTGATACGTAGGCATGTTAGGGTTTAAGAATGACTGCTCTAGAGATCAGGTGATGCGCTCGATGCCCGAGGGTGGACAAAGGATGTAGTGAGGGTTTGAAGCCAACTCTTGTCTAGAAAGCACATGTGCTTTCCACCAAAACCCAGCTCACTCTCCATCTTTCTTTTCAATCCAAATTCCTTTGCAGGATTCAGGGGTACCAGTGAGTAAATTATTCTCTTTCTAGGTATTAAATAGTTAATGTTTATGGACTTGTCGGTTCTAGATCAAAACGATGATAGTATTATTGATTGTAAATGTGTTCATTTCCTCGAGATTGGAAACTCTGTCATGGTGAGGCCACGTTTAATTTATCTTTATATCTCTGGTGTCTAAGGCAGGGCTTCATATAAAAACAGCACCGCAAACTGAACAGGCCTAACCATTTCTTCTTTATTGTTTTAATTACAAAAGAAATGCATGCTTATGATTAAAATTTCAAAGATTGCCTAAGTATAGAAAATGAAAAGGACAATTTTTGCCCTTAATTGCAATATTTGGAATGCATTTCTCCATTTTTCTGGATGTATATAGATTATAAATATAATTTTTCCACAACAGGGCTCTGTAATATACTTTTTCCATTTAACACATACACAGAGGACAGCCCTCTTGATTTGTGCCTCCTGATCTATCTTATTTCCAAAATGCCTGGCCCTTTATAAAGTCAATTTTAGTTAATCTTCACAGTTCCTGCCAGAAGCACTCAGTTGGAATCAGCCAAAGAAAGTGATGTCATTTCAAGTTTCTAAGGTCTGAAGATGTGGAGAATCGTTAGGGGATCTACAGACCCCAGAGAGAAGCTCAGAAACTGTCTAGCTCAGAGGAACCAAAGAGAAGAGACTTTTTGCCTCAAAGGGAAAAATATGTGCTTTAAAAGAAGGAACTTCAAGTTGTTCCAGAAAAAATAGAAGGTTGTATGTGCTGAACACCTGAAGGAAAAAAGCTGACTAGCTTGATTCCTGACCTTGCAGCTTCCTCCATAGTAGTGAATAGAATGCCAACATTCAGTGAGAATTTTAAGTGGGTTTCAGCTGTTTAAACATCAATTGCGAAGAGTGAGTCGCAGTCAATGGTGAAAGTTCGCTTAGAAAAGACATTCTATTTTTCTTCCTTTTGCAAATATTCTCAAGTTTTCAGATTCTTTAACATTTATTCAACAAGCATTTAATATCTTGTGCCTGGCTGGAGCCAGGGGAAGCACTGAAGACTCAGGGATAAGGCGATATCCACCCCTAGGAAGACCAAGGTTGAAATTAGGGCTATGGGACCTCCTTCGCCACAGACATACTATGAGAGCCAACACTTTTCATGTTATCCTATTTTATTATAGAATATCTTTCTGAAAACCGGAGTGGAAATTGTTTACAAATAAGTCAGACTGGCAGGTTAATAGCAAGGGGTCCAGGAGAGACGAACCCCCCAGGAGTAAAAATGTTATAAAATCCCTAATTATGACATCCAGTGTGGAATATGGACCCTAGGTTTTTCTTTTTAAATTTGACAGTGTAGGTATGTTTGTCTAATACACTAAAAACAATATTAAGCAGTAAACACATATAACGTGGATTTATTTTTAAAAGTAATTTTCTACCTAAGGTTTTTGGTATCTCAGCTTCCTTGGCATGACTTCAGGAGATGGATGAAATGTATTTTGGCTGTGTGGCAGGCTTTCTGGTTATAATTTTCAGGAAATTCAGCAGGCAATTTTGATGCTGACTTTAGTGGGGACTTACATGCGAAATTTGCTCTGAGATAGTTGACACTAGTCTTTGTCTTCTCTTGATAAGAAATTTGTAGAAAACTTCATCCAATTCAACAGCTTTAGTGATTTCTGAATTTCTCTTTGCATCTTCATCACTTACTCTCCTGATGTTGATTCTTAATACACAAATCTACAAATCTCTCCATTTGCTCTACCCCTGAACCTCAAATTGTAGACAGTGTTTGACCTTAGTTCTATCATTCTATGTTTATCATTCGCTCGCATTTTTATGTATTTATTTGCTTTTAGAGAGAGGGGAAGAGGGGGAGGAAGAGATGTTGATGTGCAAGAGATACATCAGTTGGTTGCCTCTCACACACCTCCAACTGGGGATCTGACTCGAAACCCAGGCATGTGCCAGAACTGGGAATTGAACCAGCGACCTTTTGGTTTGCAGGCCAGTGCTCCATCCAGCGAGCCACACCAGCCAGGGCTTCATTTTATGTACATCATTGGAAAATCACTATTTCCTTCACCAATAAACTCACAATGGACCAACTTATGTTCCATGAGCTTTTAATGTTTTGCTTGTGGCCTGCTTCGTGCTAACATGCCATTCCTAAATTGTATTAGTACCAGTATCAGCATTTCCATTTTTCTGTCTTTCACTCTGTCACACACAAACAGAGAGGAAAAACAGCTGAACATTCAGATACTTGTGCACAGGCTGCTGCACAGACAGCATCAGTGCCATTGGCCATACCTGCGCCTGGTGTTGCATCTGGAGACAGACACACAGAATTGGTGCGAGAGAGGAACTGACGTTTCACTGGGTAAGAAATGAAAGTCAAGGCCGCGTGAATCTTGAAGACTCTTGTCATGTGTATATTGAAACATTCTGTCATCTCAAACATGCAGTAGGGACGGGAGCTAAAAATTCCAGGTTACTTCAACAGTGTCCAGATGATAAATTTGCCCTCTCCGTGGTGACCTCCAAGCCTGTTTTTCTTTTTCTAAAAAGAAGGCACTGATTCCTATCTCACAGTGTTGTCGAGAGGATTAAGTCCAATGTTTACAGGGCTTAGCACAGTGCTGGCTGCCTGTGGTTTTTCTGAATCAGTGGAGGGTGCACACCTGGATGGCAGGGACCACGTCTCTCACACCTTGCTGGTGCTTTGTACTGGTTGCTATGTAGTGAAAAAAGTATTTTTTTTCTTTGTCAGTTTTTCCCTGGTTAGGATGTTTCAGGCGCTTCAATGATTGAATTGAATGTTAGAGGAAGCACTGTGAAGCAGAAGTGGTTAGTTCAGAGATGCTTAGGTGAGCTGTGTGTGCTCATTTGCAGAGAGAATTCTTTCCTGGATGTATTCCGTGTTACAATCAACCCTCGTTTATCCATGGTAAGGGTTGTTACACATTTCATCACCCAAACCACTAGGCTTCTGAGAGCAAAAGTATGCTATGAGTATTTACTCCCGGACCAGATGGTGAAATCAGGAATTGTCCCAGGCAAACAGGCATGGATGGTCACCCTATTCGTGGCTGATGTTCTTCATCGGGGATCTGGTTTGATTTAAGGCGAAGCATTTCTCACAAGGGCTTTGTGTTTCAGGTGACTTAATGCTACAGCCACATTCTGAATCAGTGGACTTATTCCTGAGGACGGCCTTTCTCAGAAGCATTAGAAAGCTTTCTGGGGGCAGGTGTCTAGCGCCCCTTGACTGCCCTTAATTGAACAATGGCACCAGCACCTTGAGATTAATGGCTTTATCAGGAGATCAGAGGGTTCCTTCTCTTAATCATTCCTGGCCCCACAAAGGCTTTGACCGACTATCTGCTGTCTCTTCATAGGAGGGGTTTAATCAGTCTTGCATTTGCACCTGGAATATTAAGTTCTATGGTTCAAAGTCAAAGATTATCCTATGTCCCATGCTGAATATCCTTTCCAGGATTTCTGTATGGATTACCAAGTTTATCAGAGAGACAGCCTGGCCTGGAGGTTAGAGCAAGGCCTTTCGCTGCCAGATGGTCTGGGTTTGGGTTCTTGCTGTGACTTTGGCAATGTACTCACATTTTTTTCTCCTCAATTTCTTCATTAATAATATGAGGGTAATAATAGTACCTTATCTCATCGCAAGGTTGTGAGGATTAAATGAATTAATACTTGTGAAGTACTGATGACACTGTATGATACTTAGCAGGAATCATATAAATGCTTGTAAGTAAAAAACATAAATAAAGTTTTTACACATAATCAGGTGCCTGTGATGACTAAGTTTAACACGCTCACAGGTGTGAACATGGGAGTGAAGGAAAGAACAATGCGAAGTGAGGACTCTGGAGAGTACCGGGGCTTTCGAGAGCAGAACGGTAGGAATGCATTCCTCAGGAGATTGAAAGATGGAAATCTCTGTGCTAAAAAAGCCAGTATTTTATTGGGATAATGCGCTCAGGAGGCAAATGCACTTTTCCCTTTTATTTTTTGAGTGCCATTCAATTTTGCAGGGACGCTGCCACAATCACTGTGGCTATTGTTAGTATTGTCATCACCGTCACCGATACTGCAATCTTGCCATACGATATTAAGCTTCATTTGATTTTGACAATTCACTGTGGCGGCTAAACACAGTGGTTCAGCCTCGGAACTTAAAGGGTTTGGAATGAGAGGTCTTTCTTGAAGTCTGGATGAGGCCATAGCGGATTTAGGTACGTCTCTTGTTGAGTTCTCTGAGCAAAACAGGAGAGTGAAAACATTAGTAGAACTGACAGCACCACGTCCAACAATGGCTGGCGGCTCCTAACGCCCAGGTGGGATGGTCCGAGAGCCAGTGCTGCAGGGAGGCCTGCATGACGCCGTCTCCTTGTCTGGTTCCCAGAGCTCATGTCAGATGTAAAAAAATCAACAACAGAAACTCCAAGTTTAAACATTAGAAAAATACAAAGATACAGAAGGGTTGTAGGCTTTGGAATTATGTGCAATTGTATTCAAATTCTGCCTCTGGGACTAACTTTATGCACCTCAATAATTTGTTAAGCTCTCAGAGCCCGTCTGTGAAATTGGATGGACAGCCCATCACACAGTCAGGGAAAGGATTAAATGAAGTCATATATGCCAACGCAGCTGTGCTTAGTGGCACTTGGTATAGGCAATTTCCTTTTGCCTACATTCACTCGAGTAATTCTTGATCATAGAGACCATGCCTTCTCATTAGTATATCCTTGGCGCCCAACAC
This sequence comes from Tonatia bakeri, assembly GCA_004024845.1. Lineage (NCBI taxonomy): Eukaryota > Metazoa > Chordata > Mammalia > Chiroptera > Phyllostomidae > Tonatia > Tonatia bakeri. The sequence continues at coordinate 12,712 of PVIA01008034.1, forward strand.
AATGTCTGACGTATCGTAGATACTAGATATTTATTCCATATCGAATGAGCAATGGTTTAACTGAATTCATTCATTCATCATACATTAATTCAACATCCATCCTTTTGTCAGCTACTATTTTGAGAAATAGAGATGAATATGGCATGGTCCCCTCCCCAGATGGACTTACAGAATTGATGGAGAGAATGCACATTATAATGAATACATTGTAGAGTACGGATAAGGCACACAGATTAGGAAGTGCCTCACTGTAACTGGGGAAGTCTGGGAACACTTCCCAAAAGAGCTTTTTGAGTTCAGTCCACCAAGCAGATATAGTAAAGGGGAGGGTACTCTATGTACAGAGAGTTGCATTTATAAGAACTCAAGAGGGAGCAGTGCTTGTGTTGTGAACTGCAAGTTTTTTGCTTATCTGGAAAGCAGAGAGGATGTGTACATGTGTTTCAGGGTCTGGAGAAAGTGAAGGCCTGGTAGAATCTAGGCTGAAAAGCTAGGCGGCGGGTGGGGGTGGGAAATCAAGGCAGGCACCTGAACTTTATCCTGAAGGTGATGGGGAACATGCAGAGAATTCTACCCATCGGCAGACAGCACCAGCTTTAGAAAGGGCCCCCTGGCTGCCACAGGGAGGGTCAGCCAGGTGACTGTTGTGGTTTTCCAAGCGAGAATGAGGAGGACATGGGGACGCACAGAGGCTCTGGGAAGAGCAGTGGGGTAGATTCAAAAGATCTGCGGCTATGAGATGAAAAGACTTAAGGACAGATTGGATGTAAAATCTAGAGAAGTCTAGTCATGGTTCACCTTGTGCAAGTAGTGATTCTTCTACATTTTAAGAGCCATGGAGGGTATTCTGTATTTCCTTAACATTTTCTAACTCATTATAAAGATAGTGTTTTAACACTGAAAGCCACTGCTCTAGCATTATCAACCTTTTAATTTTTTTTCAGCTCATGTCTTTACAAACATTTAAGGTTATCATTTAATTTTGCATTTTCCATCTATCTTCTCCCTTTTCTACCTGCAGTTGTTTAATTGGGGAGAAAAGTAACCATCCATTCATTTCCCTGTCAGAGATTCGCCACAGGCAAAGAGAGATAACATTTTTGTCAGTTCCCAAAAATTTTTATTATGACCTGAAGTTTAAACTGATGACCGTATTAAACGGTAGCAGTGTTCCCCATACAATATTGTTTCCTTGGTGGCGTCCTCGCTCGGGTGGTGACTGTATTGTTTCCATTTAAGTTCTATAGATAAACAAAACGAGCCAAAAATCTGAGCCTTTCATTTACCATGTCTTTTGTACAACCACTGAAAACAAAGGAAAGCCTTCAGTCCTCCTGTAATATGGGAATATTCTCTGATGTCCTTGCTTAAATCATTTGGTTGCTATTTTGCTGGGATCCTACCTTGACTGGCTTTTAAAGTGTTTTTTTCCCCATTGGGTGAATTCTCTCATAGTTTAGTGTATTTGCCTTTTATTTTAATCCACTTTACAGTGGGGGACTCCCTGGGCTTTATACTAAAAAACAAATGAGATTTATTTATAGGAACAGGAATTCATATGTTTGGGTGCCTTTTAAAAAGACTGTTCAATTTAACAAATCCATTACTTTCAAATGTCTTTGAGTTGTAGCCTAAAAATTTTATGTGTAGTTTCATAAAAATTCATTAGTAAATACAAATAAGTTTTAATGAACTGTTAACAGGGACTGATTCTTTGTTTAGTCACTGGAAAGCTAATTATAAACATTTGAAAGTGGGACTTTTTAAGCTGTACATTTGTAAGTCATGGTAGGCTTCGAATAGTTGAGCCAAAATAAGATGTAGGAAAGTGCCAAGTGCAAAAGGGGATACGGAGCTGTGAATAAAAAAATAGATTGTACACAGCTGACTTTAAAATGTTAGCAAATATCCCTGATAATAGTTCTCTTTTTTCAGTATTAAATGTTCATGAATCCAAGAAAACACAGTGGTTCTAAGTTGAGGGTGAGAGAATGCCATAGTGAAATGCAAAAAAAAAAAAAAAAAAACCCACAGGAAATGTATTTTCCTCAGCTCTGGCAGCTGAATGATTTTGCATGAATCACTCAGTCTGTTTAGGTCTAACTTTCTTATCTACAAAGTCCGGAGATTGAAACAGTTGAACTTCAGGGTCTTTAAAAATGTTACTCTTCAAAGCTTGGAGGTTTGAGGATGGGAAGGTTTGAGGATAGAAATATATAGAGGCTGTGGATCTATAGGGAAAATGGCCCCTGCTGGGGTGTTTTTTTTAACATTGAAATATAAACATAAAGGTATTTTTTTGATCCTAGACCATTTCACTTCTGCCCGGTCTGGTGAGTGTGTTAGGGATTCACAGCAAGTACCCAGGGCACTGGGACTGAGAAGGATCGACTATGTTGAAAAGGGGAGATGGGAGTCCAGAATCACTTTCGAAAGTAAACGTGCATGACCATGACCGTGAAAAGAGTTACCCCGTGTGGTGTTTATAGAATGAAGGTCAGCAGAACGAAGGATCACAACCATCCTTCAGAAATGTTTTAAATGTACAATGTCAGCAATGTCACCACTAGACACCTGCATCCTCAGACACTGAGAAGGGACATCGAACTATTTGGCTCTGCTGAAATGTAGGTAGGACAAAAAACAAGTAGGTGAAAAAATATTTAAAAGAATAAGATCAGTAGAAAGCCAACACAATCTGTTTTTAAAACCCTGTTAGGACTGAGTTTCATCATCCGTCTGTCTTATCTTTTGTTCTGGTCTGGACTTTTTGGCTAACCAGTCAGACAGAGGTGTTTACGTGTCTGGATAGGTCTGAAACCATGATATTTCTCCCCTCTGTCTTCTGTGGCAGAGGCTAGCCTGTGCTTTCTTGGGGAAAAGTCAAGGAACTTATGATCAAACCTAGAATGTAATTGTTCTGTTGTACAATCAATGATTTGGTTCTTAACCCTACTTAATGAAATGAAAAATCAGCATCACAAAATAACAAGAGAAAGATTCTCTGTGAACTGTCTTTGAAAGCAGCGTAGTCAGGGGTACACCCATCCGCCCATCCCGGGGTCACTACAGCGGTGATTAATCCTGGCTCACCACCTTCCGGTTGTACCATTGCATCTATCAGGGAATGGGGGGCTTCCTTCTTTTTAGCAGCTTCAAGAACTAGAACTGATGAGAATTGAAATCCACAGTTAATTCAAAAGAGGGCACAGGATATAAAATATTGTTTATTAAAGCACCTGAGTATAGCAAGCTTTTTATTTTTTTGTGATCTCCCTGCAATTATTAATGTTATTAAATATGAGTGCCTAACAGTGAATTTTAACCTGTTTTGTACCTAAACCTCTTAGCTGGTCTGTAGAAACCTGTGGATGACTTCTCAAGATAATGTTTTTAAGTACATAAAATATAATACATAGGATGATGAAAGAAATCATTTACATTAAAATACTGTTTTCAAAATTGAACAAAAATATGGTATGGGGGTAGATGTTTCAAGTACCATGATATTAAAGTAAAAATGAATATAATTGTTGCAAGACAGCTGTTACAACCTAATGTGATATGAAAATACATGTTAATTCTATTGGTAACCCAGTAACAGAATTGACTAATACTGTGATGCTATGTTGCCAACATTCAAGGTTGAAGGAAATACTAAATTTCCACTGGAGACAGAGGAAATAAAGATGAATTTTTATTCTATTCCAATTAGGGAACTGGCTGGGGTTCTGTCCCTAGGCCCTTTGAGAGCCCAAGGACTCCAGGTTAAGGCCCGTCACCTAGAAGGTTTTCCTGGGCTGCACCCTCTAGTGGACTTAACTTTCACAGAGGTTGGAAAATGGATATAAACACCCATGGTAATATAATAAATGGAAACTAAAGTGGTCCTGTAATATTTATTATAATTAGAAAATACCAGATTCTGACAGAAGACATTGATCTGCTTGAGCATACCTTTCCAGCCCTTTCTCCTTAAGATATAAGACCATGGCCCTGGCTGGTGTAGCTCAGTGGATTGAGCGAGGGCTGCGAACCAGGCAACGCAGGTTCGATTCCCAGTCAGGGCACATGCCTAGGTTGCAGGCCATGTCCCCCAGCAACCACACATTGACGTTTCTCTCTCTCTCTTTCTCCATCCCTTCCCTCTCTAAAAAATAAATAAATAAAATCTTTAAAAAAAAAAAAAAAAAAAGATATAAGACCATGAGTATATTTCAGGTGCAAAATTATTTAAAAACGGTGAACAAACTTTCAGAAAATGAGGATTTTTAATGCCTGTAACGTATAGTTTCTAAGTATTTAAGGAAACACAAAAGAACTGGTGTAGATTGTAGAGGGCAGGAACCAAGATTCAGATAGTGATGGCCTACATAGACAGTTGGCTTACAAAAAACAGATTTCGGCAAGAACTGAGCAGCCACTGTCCCAGGCCCAGGTCTGGATATTTCATTCCCATTTACAGCATTGTCTTGATTTACATATTTCCCAGGTGACGGGGGCACAGACAGCTTCTCTGATGTCAGGAATCCACTAAGGGACCAGCCACTGGAGCTGCTCTGGACCAGGATGTCTGGGGGCAGGATGCAGCCTGGTCTTCTGAGGAGTGACAGCTACTCCTGACCCCCGCCTTGGGGACAGGAGCCAGCCTGCATGAGAGACGCTCTTCCATCCCCCCTCCCTGCTGTGTGAGAATGCCAGGGCGTTAGTGACTTTTTCTGGATGGCCAGTTGGGGTACAGTTAGCTGGGCATCATACCTGGAACACAAATATTCAGACTTTCACATTTTTCCCATAGTGCACAAACTATTTGTAGAACTGCTTCCTTTCCACTTAACCGTGTGTCATAAAGATTTTCTAACAACATCAAATGTTCTTCTATAATGTGATCTTAATAAATGCAATGTATTACATTGGATAAATTAGCTGAGATATATTTAAGCAATATATAATTGTTATATGTCTAGGTTATTTCCAAATTGAGGATATTAGAAATAATGCTACAATGAATACCCATGGGCATAAATCTTTGAAGACATCTATAATTATTACTACTGATAATAAACCTCATGAAGTATTGACTAGTATGATATGACCATAGAAATGGATGTTTTTAAGGTTTTTGAGACATATCATCCAATTCTCTTCAAAGAAAGTTTGTATAAGCAGTGTCTCAGACTTCCTTTGTCCCTTGCCAAGCTTGGAAAAACCATTGTTTCCTTTATTTCTTTCTTTTTAATAGGTGAAACACAAGAACCCCAAAAAAGGGTGTTATTCTTAAGTCATCTTCTATTCCAAGACCTGGGCATGCTAGCATGCCAAGACCTATCTGTTCCAACAAGCAGTAGGTAACCGCATTCCCTGCACACACTTCCTTAAGGTGCCTTTTCTAACCTCTTTCTGCACCTGCATCCTCAATACTAATTATCTTCCCTGCTGTCATCATGGCCATGTGGATCCTTTGCACAAAATCCCCAAAAGCTCCCTGGATTAAATCTAAATTCCTTCATAATTCTTATTTCCTGTTCACAGATTTGCTCAGCCCCCATCCCTAACCTCCCAGAACAAAGTCATTACCAGCTTGCTTCCCAAACTCTCCAAATCCTTCACTCCTGTCAAATTTAATTTCACAATTAAAGCTGCCAGGTAAACACAAACGGCTATCATTTCATCATTTCTATTGTGCTTCGTTATCTCTTTCGTTACTTGTCCAACTTCCTCCCGCTTCCCCTTTTCCTCATAACTGGTTCTATTTTGATTTGTTGGCTGTCTTTTCCAGTCTTCACCACTGTCTCTCTCCCCATTTCAAAGTTATTCTGCGGGAGCTCTTTATACCATAGTCTCTTTCTTAGGCATTTCCAACCCTTCATAATAAAATGAATGCCCTGTATTTGTCAAGTTCAAAATTACATTTTCCACTAGATATTGCTTTCCATAGAACAGTAATAGTTACTACACAAAGCTAAAGGAATAAAAAGAACAAAGAACCAATATTGCAATACTGTTAACATCATACCCATTCTGGTAAACATGACAAGACTTTTGCATGTGGTTTGTAATATAGCTTCAAAAGAAAAGGGTCTTTTTCTGGGTGGGAATTCTATTCTTGACAGCCTGATGGTGGGGTTCCAATTGGGACGGAAAGTTAGAACTTCATTCCATTGTAATTGTCTTGTTTTCCTATTTCTAAAAGAAATATTTCCACACCACAATTAGAGGGGAAATCCTTATCTAAATAAAATCCAATGCTTTTGTAAGGGAGAACGTATCTCAAACAAGCACTAGATTCTTCTGCGATGGCTCTCAAAAAGAATGCTTAACATACCCGTCAAAATGCTAGATCAATCCTTCTTTAAAGTTTTCTTGTTTGATATGCATTGAGTAAGCAGAACTCCTCTTTGGCCAACCAAGACCACATACAGCAAGAAAGGTACCAGGCCTCAGCCGCTCGAAACGTCCACGCTGGGGTCAGGTTTGCCGATTCCCTTTTAAACACTTTCTACCCAACTCTCAGTCAGAATCCCAAGACCAGTCAAGGGCATCCCTGCCCTTTCTCCTTGTTATCATCCTCAGGACGGCCCCAAGACTCATCCTCCGTGGGTACCAGTCACTTCTCCCACTCCCACCCTACTTCTCTGCCCTTTCTCCTGGCTCCTCCGGGTTCCTCTCGGCTCCACTGCCAGTCAGCTCCCCTCCAATCCTTTCCTCCGCGTTTTCTGAAGCCACCTCCACTCTCATCCGCACCTTCCCACTATGAATAGTCAAGCTCATCTCAGAGTGCTCAGATCCTTCCGCACCCTTTGCAGGTCTTGCTTTTCTAAGGGCCCGTTTTCCCCTTTTAGCGCTCACTAGTGGAGAGGGGCCATTCTTTCACACCCCATACACACACAAGCATTCTGTTGTAGCATTTCCTCTGCCATTTCCAAATCATAACTTTTTCACCTACCAGCCTTATCCCATTGTCAATATCTCCTTCATCTCATTACTAGGACCCCATGATCACTCCCACAAATGATGAGGACTTCGGCATTTGTGACCCAGCCCAGACGTTGCCCCCTCGGTGAATCATCTCCTTGCTCTCGCCCCCCAAGTAGAGTAAAGCATCAATTCCTATGCATTCTCCTTGCAAATAATATGCCCCTTTATTGTAGCACGTATCACTCTGTAGTACTAAGAGCCTAAGTGGGCTCTCCCCTTGAGACAGCAAGCCCTAGAAGGCTGCCATTATGTTCTGTTCTGTTCTATTCTTTCTGTTCTCAGCATGAAACTGTTATGGACCGAATTGTGCCCCCCACCAAAATTCATATGTTGAAGCCCTAACCCTCAAATGGGTCTTGGGTTGGGGATGGGGGGTGGGTATTAGATTTAGATGATGTCATGAGGGTGGAGCCTTTCTGATGGGATTAGTAAACTCTGAAGAAGAGACACTGGAGATCTCTCTCTCTCCCCCAACCCGCCACCCCACTCCCTGACCATGTCAGGACACTAACAAGGTGGCTGTTTGCAAGCCACGAAGGAGTCCTCACCAGGAACCAAATCTGCCAGTACCTGGATTTGGGGCTCCCCAGCCTCCAGGCCAGGCCTGCGGAAAATAAATGTCTGTTGCTTAATCCCTTCAGTCTCTGGCATCTCAGGATAGCCACGGAAGCCGACTGACACACTAGCACGATTTTAATCTCATAGAAGGTAGTATAAGTGATTATTGGCATGGCCAAATGTATGCACGGCCAGGAAGACTGGCACATGCCACTCAACAACCAAGTGATAAGCCTCAGAGACAGAGTGAAAAAATCAGTACTTCTGGGTTTTCTAGTGTACAGCATGACACACACACCAAGTGGACCAACAATTCACTTCACTCTGTGTATATCTGTGGATACAGGAAAGAGCAAAAGCAAACCCTGAAGTGGCTTGAATCTTGGCTCACTATCACCTCGAGAAACTCGGGCTAAATTCAGAACGCATATATTCTCTCTGTTCTTGTCCGAATTCCATGTCTCTTGGGACCTCTGCCTGCTCACGACTCCCTCCCACTCACACCCACACTCCTCTGTGACAATGGCGTCTGGTTACCTCATCCCTCCCACCCCCTGGGCCCCCTGCCTTCGCTGGGGCTGGCTAGAGAACTAGTGTCATTTGGGTTTTAGCCTTTAATTACATTGAGTTTTATGATATTGATATCGCTGTATGCAGTTGCCTTTGTCTCCATCGGAATGACAAGTCCCTTGAAGATGGGGTCCACAGAGCATTTTCTGCATGTCCACCCAGCACTAAGTACAGCACTAGCATGTGGCACAGAGATTCATGAAATACATTAGAATGCGTCAGCGAGCCGGCCCATGGGCCACAAGCAGCCTGCTGTCTGGTTTTGTATGGCCCAGGAGCTGAGAATATTTTTTACATTTTTAATCAGTTGGAAAAAAAAAACATGAAAAGAAGAATAGTGTTCATGGCATGTTAACATTATATGTAATTCATATTTCAATACCCATCAAGTGATGTTAGAACACAGCCGTATTTTTGCATGTGTGTATCAGCTATGACTGTTTCCATGTCGCCACAGCACGTGGGTAGTGACAAGAGAGACCCTAAGGCCCACGAGCCTTGAAATCTCTAATATTTGATCTTTACGGGAAAAGTTGGCCGACCTCTGCACTAGAAAGTTGAAGCTACTGAATTAAATTCACTAAGATTATTGACATATTCCCCCAAAATATCTCCCCCCCCAAAAAAATAAAACTTTAATATGAGAGATAGAAGGGAAAAAATCCAAAGTCTTCCCTTGGCGTACCCAAGTGCAGATCTGCCCATGGCACAGCTGACGCTGCGGGCCGCAAAGCAGCATGACTCCAGGAGAGAAGGTCATGTCCCTGTATCATCGCGCACTAAAAGTCCGTCTCGGGGCGAGTGAAGGCACTCCGCACATCCAGACAGAAATTAATCTAAGAAGACGTAAAAAGAGCTTTGTTTCCGGTAGTTTAGAGCCGTGTCGTGCAGGAGGAATATGAATCATGGACTGGAGACGATGAGGCTTCGTGTCTAATTAATCATGTGTCTGCACTTGTCTCTCACTGCAGGATAGGGATCAGTACAAAAGATGACCCAGAAGCGCTAAAACGTCCACAGCAGCCTTTGCCTCCTCCAAAACTGGGAGTAAGTGACAGTGCAGGCCAGTGCTGTCACAGCACAGAGACGCTCGGACCCAATGATGAGAAATGCAAAACTTGAGACTGCACGGAAGTTAATAAAGTACTGTCTCTCCCCCACTGTAACATCTGTACTTGTCTGGCCGTGGCCAGATAGGTGCTAACACATTAACTCAATCAGCTTCCTACCTGAAATCTCAGCTTAATTAGGACCATTCATCAAAGTGACACGTGCTTTAGAGGCCAGATCAAATTGATTACCGTTGTTCTGCTGGATCTCTACCAATGCAGTTAGGACCTATTTTTAGAGCAAAAGACGGGTAAATATTTTTCCCGAATATCGCAGTAAATATAGTACGTTGACAGGAAAAATGTATCTGACGTGTGAAGAATATCCACACTTAAAAGGTAAAATTAACATTTTTACTTTTGCACGGAACCTGCAAAATCAATGTTTTAGGGCTTCTTCTGTCCAAGACATTAGCTAAAAACAGTGCTAACTCATGTCAACATGGTGACTGATCCTGACAACCAGATTTAACGGGCCAGAACTCTGAATGTAATAAAAATACTTACACAGAACACTAACTGGATGAAGTCACCACGCAGCACCAAAAAGTTAGTGACTCTCTAAAGGTTAGTTTAATGTGAACGATCTCAAGGTGAGCTGGCTCCTATCAATAATATCTAGTTTTAATCAGTTTTAGAGAGAAAGAGGAAGGGAGAGAGAAGAGAAACATCAGTTTGTTGTTTCACTTAGTTACGCACTCACTGGTTGATTCTTGTGCCAGCCCCACCTGGGGACCAAACGCACAGCCATGGAGTACTGGGACAATGGAGACACTGGCCAGGACAATAATATCTATCTTTGAAATTCTTTGCCGGGCCTTCGCTGGTATAGCTCAGTGGATTGAGCGCAGGCCTGCAAACCAAAGGGTCGCCAGTTCGATTCCCAGTCGAGGGCACATGTCTAGGTTGCAGGCCAGGTCCCAAGTAGGGGATGCATGAGAGGCAACCACACATTGATGTTTCTCTCCCTCTCTTTCTCCCTCTCTTCCCTTCTCTCTAAAAAATAAATACATAAAATCTTTAAAAAATAAAATGTTTTGCCTGTAATGTACCTGACAAAATATCCTTTCATACCCTGGTTTAATATTGTTACTCTACGTATATACCATAAAGGTGCGTTCACACCAAGGCATATAAGCTACATCAAGGTCTCCAAGGACATAACTGCGTCCTTACACTCCTTAAACAGAAAAACATTACGCTGTACATGACAGAATTCGGAACTACAGTGTGTCGTCCCATTCAAATGAATGGGAACTCTTTCAGAAAGGAGTTCACGTTATTTGACAAAAATATAAACAACAACAAGACAACATAATGCCCTCATTTTTCCATCTAAACCCTGAAGCTGCTCAAGATATTTCTCCTCTGAAACACATATATATCCAGTCGTTAGTTCTTTTTAAATGCTCTGAATTCTTTAAGTTCGTCCACCAAATTCATTTACCTATTTACTTATTTTTGAATCGTAGCTGACACACAATATTGTATCAGTCTCAGCTGTACAACATAGTGATTGGACATTGTGGACCTTATGAAATGATGAGCCAGTAGGTGTGGTACCCATCGACCACCATACATAGTAATTATGGTATTACTGACTGTACTCCCTGTGCTGTACTTTACATCCCCATTACTTATTTTATAAATGGGAGTTCATACTTCTTAATCCCCTTCGTTTTTTCCACCCATCCTCCCACCTCCCTCCCTTCTGGCAACCATCAGTTTCTTTCTATGTGTTTGTGAGTTTTTATTTTATTCAATTTATTAAGGTAACATGGGTTAATAAAATTATATAGGTTTCAGGTATATCATTCTATAATAAATCACCTGTATATTATATTGCGTGTTCACCACCCCAAGTCAAGTCCTCTTCCATCACCATTTATCCTCCCTTTACCCTCTTCTTCCTCCCCCCACCCCCTTCTCCTCTGGAAAGCACCATAATATTACCTGTGCCTATGAGTTTGTCCCTTCCAGAAAAAAAAGAAAGGACACATTCAACAACATAACTGCCTAAAGTAAGCCTGTATATGCAGTGAGAAAAAGAATAAAAAGCATGATGCTTATTTCCAGGAAAGATGTCCCCCTTGGGGGTGGGGAGGGATATGACTTTCAGAACTTTGAGGCCTAGTTCTTAATTTGTGGACTTTAGGAATTATTCAATAAAGCATGAAGAGGTTTCCAAGAGGAAAATTCCCAGACAACTTGTTGTTTCCGCCTCCCACCAGGTACCTTGCAGCAACAGCATCAGTATTTCTACATACTCACATCCCCCAGATAATGTAATTAGGCCAAACTCTATCTGATGCACATTGACGTCTCAAATGGCCTTGCATATGGGTGTACCTGTCAGGTATGACCAATTAAGTCTACTGTCTACAAAGGATGTCTGTGATCAAAATCCACATTTTCGGCTCCCAAAATACTTATGACGCTTAAAGGAAATGTTTTATTCTTAGTGACTCCCTCAATTGCCAGCTTACAAGCTGATATATTGCTGTGCAGAAACCCATGCACATTCAGCTTCAGAATAATTCAATTACCCTTTGGAAAAATTAAACGCACTCCCAGTAACAATGCAAACATGCTCCACTTAAACAAACATAAAAGTCTGCCCAAATTATTTAAGAATTGCCTAAAAGAAATCTAATGCAAGACAGAGACTTCTTCTTCTTTTTTTTTAGAGAGAGCGTAAGATTCTTATCAGAGGAATGCTGCAGCGAGATGACTGGAAACAAGGGGCTGACCCTGTAACCCCGGGCCAAGCACTAGCTCTCTCTAACCCTGTGACCCCGTCTCCTAAAACAAAGACAATGTATGTTCTGCCTAGAACGTAGAACTGTGGACATTCATAAAAACGCAAGGGTGTTTTGTTCATTTCCACTAGGTACCAAACAGCTGATTTCAAAGTTCTCACGTGAGCCTTTGTGGCAAGCTCCAAGATCTCCCTGCCCCCTGTCCAAACCAGCAGCATTCAGAGGGCTCGACTCCCACTTGCAATCATGAGCAGTAAGAAGCACAGGGGAACGTGCCGTGGAGGCTGATATCCTGACATAGAAACTGGAACATCTTGAAAACCTGCAGGTAACACGTGAAAAGAGTTATATGTGTACCATGCGGACGGGCAGCTTGCTGCGCCTGGGCTGAGTCATGTTCTTATACATTCAGTTCATTTATACTCTGCAAAAAAAAAAAAAAAAAGAAGAGGAGAAAGAAAAGCGAAAGTGATTGAGATGTTGTGCTTGAGAATAAGTAAAGAGCTAGCTTGCATCTGAAAGTAACTGCCGTGGCTCAGAGACAGAGACACTTGAGTCCCTCAGCTCGATGTGCAAGGATAGCTTTGCTCTTTATCTTTACGCGATAGTGACTCTTAGGGTCCGTGACACAGTTACCGCCCAAAATTAGAGCGCAGGTGTTATTGCAACATTGAGGCAATTTTCTTCCTTCTCCTACCACCCTTCCCCAACTTAGATACAAACAAAGAAAAAACCTAGAAAAATGAAAACCATAAAGATTTTTTCCTGCATTCATTCCGCAAAGAGTAGCCCAGGGATTGTTTTTATGTAACTATGAAATATAGGTTTTCTGTTCTGAAAGCAACTGCTCTGGTCCCATCCCTGAACGTCAATACTCAAGATGGTCCCCGGGATCGGACCCAGGCCCGTGTATCAGAAAGACCCTATGCATACCTTACCCTGCCCACACCAATGAGGAAATTCGCTGAATGGGGCCCGTGGCGGTGTGAGCCAATGTGGGACAAACACATTGTCAAGGGCTTTGGGACAGACTGCAACAAGAATGCCTGTGCGTTGTCACCTGGCCAACAGGTCATTGGCTAAACAGCCGCTATTACATTTCCTCTGGCAAAATTAGGGTGACTCATCACCCCATCTTCCATCTCTGCCTCCCTCCTCCAATTTCACTCACACTTTTTCCCACTCTCGGCCTGATGGGGTTACACAACCAACACACTAACACGAAAAATCCCAACCAAAAAAAAATTACTGATTTGATTTGACGAAATAAAATATTCCAGAACAAGCATGGCTTACAACAATAAGAAGTTTCTTAACACAGAAATGCATCCTACAAATCATCCATATGACATGGTTACTTGCTTTTCTAAACTAAAACACATGGCACTTTCAGTTTTGCGGTTTCAAGGTGAAACAGACACGTTTCACAAAACTCACATCCCTAAAAACCACTGAAATCCACATACATGAGCCACAAAAAGGTCATCCCCCCACACACACACAAGACGAGTCCTTTCATTACATGGTGTGAGCTCAAGCATGTGTCCACATAATTGAGAAACTAATTTCTGAAAGGGACGGGGTGGAAATCAAGAAATTAATGGCATGGAGGTCCCAAGTTTTAAACTACCTAATCATTCATCTAAAATTTGCTAACGCACACAATAATTCTCTGTAAATAAACGCACTTTAATTATTCCGTTACTGATTCAGCCATCGGGGCAATTACTGGTTGTTAGACCTGAATAATACGCTGCTGTTTAAACAGTACAGCTCTAAACGTGAAACCCTCCAGGAAGCAGGCCAACGAACATGCCTGCCCGTTTACCGGGTCTGAGTTCAGTGGGCAATTTTCACTCAAATAGGTTAGAGACAGGCGCTAGCCTTCCCTGATCTTGTTAACTCCTTGCTTGCATATTATTAACTTCACTCTAGCTATGTTGCCTCTGGTTTTCTCCAAGCCGTCCTACGTCCTTTAATTTCCTGTGTTCATAATCTTCAGCCCAGGGAAAATGAAGCAGTGTAGTTTCCAAAGAAACACGGCTCATCACCTGTCCACGCAGACATCTGCAGCATCTTCTAAGGCCTGGGAATTATTAAGTCCATTCCAAGGCCTTTCCTCCCTTGCTTCATAGGCTGCGTGCCTTGTTAGGAAAGAAATCAATTTATTCCCTGTTACATCATAAAGTGGCTTCAGGGTAAATCGTATTTACTTCAGTATCTCAGGATTGCCTTATGAAGTTTTAAATCAAGAACTGAGATTGATGTCTTAGGGTTGCCCACAGAAAAACAGCCTTGATTTTATCCAGGCGCACCCTCGATTTTGCCATCTGTAGTTCAGAACTTGTGTCATTTAAAGTCAACACGTGACAGTTTGCTGTTCGGCCACCCGGAATCAAGTGTAAAATTTAAATAATTTATCATCCTAATAGAATATGTAATATTATAACTAAAGCAGGTTGATCTTCTTTCTATTTCCCGGGGAGAATATAACCATTTCTCCAGAAATCCATGCTAAAGAGACAAAAATCTAATGTCAGAGACTGTCTTAATCATCTTTGGACTTCAGTGCCCCAGTACCTGTAATCTTCCAGGTTGTTCACATCTTACAACCTGCCAATAGACAGCCCAACTACCCAGCGTTGCAGAGGGTGTAGTGTCTATGGTCCCTTTCCCTCTGATCCGTGAGCTTTTTGGAACCACCTCTGAGCTTGCTAGACTCCAGAGGTCACCAGTGTACCCGTGCCACGCCCTTCCATCGGCACCATTTTTCCTCTTCTGTTTGCTGCCTGCTGCAGGAACTTTATTTAAGGCATTCACCTGAGTCCATTCTCCCAAATCCCCCCACCATTCATGCATAGAATTTGTGTAAAAAATTCACTGGATAAACATTTTTGGAAGGTACCATGAGCATTGTTCTTGGTGCCTGGAACACGATAGTATTTTAGACAGCCACAACCCTAGTGTGAGTTCCACAGATGAGAACCAGTCATAAGCAATGAAACAAATGAATAAGTGACAACTTCAGGGAGTATTGATCACTGAGAAGTAATTGTCATATTTACCCCACAAGATAGATGATAATTTGATTATTATTTCCCCAAAAGACTTCCCCCAGCTCTAACTGCTTTCTAGTCTATCAAAAGAGGAAGGTGTCATAAACAGTTCCCACCATCAAAGAAGCACCTATTTTCCCCCCACAATCAATCAATCAACCAGTTAGTCAATAAGTTTTCTGTTGTGTTTTCTGGTGAAGGGAGGGCAGGAGGAGTATCTGAGGCACAAGGAAGGCACATTCTCTTCTTCACCACCTATTTCTGTCCACTCATTTCAACCTAATGCATGATAGTGTTTAAGATGGTCAAATGATAAAATATTGTAAGTTCAGTATATGAGTCAGGATTGTAGCAAGGAATAGAAGGAACACTCGGATCACTGAGACCCAGTCATGTTGGAGACAAGCAAAGGGACTTCTTACAAAGATGAACCCAGATGCAGGGCGAATAGAGAAAGTGCAGGGACCATGTGGGACCCTGAGACTAGTAACAGTGGGGTTGTCATCGCCACTGGACCTGAAGGGAAACAGGGACCTGGAACGAGCGAGGGTGTGTGGAGAGGGCTGCCTGACAGGCACTGTGAACTTGGGTCAAGGGGCACAGCCAGCCCGAGACAACCTTGACTTCACTTTTCTCCTTTCAACGCTCCCCATGGCCAAACTCAACATTGGGCCTGAGGCAAGGAGTGCTTTGATGTGGTCTGCACAAATCAGTTTGCTAGGGCTCGTGAATGGAATATTAAATGCTAGCTGCCCATGGGATGGTAATTTGGACATGGGGCCTTTGAGAGGGTCACATAAGGTCATGAAGGGGGTCCCCCCACTTAGAAGAGGAAGCACTGAACAGCTAGCTGCTCTCCCTCCACACCCACACACCAGGGAAAGGTGATGTGAGCCCACAGCAAGAGAGCTGCCCTCTACAAACCATGAAAAGAGCCCTCACCAGACACCAAACCCTGCTGGACCCTGATCTTGAACTTTCCCACCTCCTTAACTGTGAGAAAATAAATCTCTGCTATTTATGCCACCCACTGCATTTTCTTTTGTAATGGAAGGTCAAGCAGACTAATACAAAAGGGCAGGAAAGGGACCTAAAAGAGGCCAGCAGACAACACTCAGTATGGTCAGAAATGTTTTATAAATTAAAAGTTTATAAACTTATACTTCAGCATGGTTTGAAGTATAAATTGGTTGATATTTCAAGTATTAATTCAGTCAGGAAATGTGTTATTACTAAATACACTGTATAATGACTTTCTTTTAGCCACCTAAGGATAGAAGTCCTCTTCAATTTTTTTTTTGCCAGCTTGCAAAAATCATTGACAGCCAAGTAAAAATGTTGAAAGGAGCTGGCAAAACAAATACTCATTTGTGCTCTAGTATTATTATAGTTTGAAGAATACTTTTTGACATTTAATTTATTAATGAGATTAATGTTTCATAGTGGACGGCCATGACTGCGGTGTCCACACATTGATCCCACACAGGACGCTTCAACCAGGAGGCAGCAAAATGGAAAACTCGTGACAACGTCTGACCGCATTAATTTCAATGATTATGGGATTAAGTTCATAAAGCCAGTGAAACAGCTTAAAAATTTTACATCAGATGGCTTAGCTGCCTAGTATGTAAATTTATAGAAACCCTGGGGCAAACCAAATGTCACAGATTTATTAGGGCATATAAAACTATTATCAGGAAAATAAGTTAAAATAAAGTTTCTTTACAGTTTTTTTTTTTAGTGTCCATATGGAGCATATCACCACAAACCACCCAGCTAGCTCTAATAAGCTGATACTTTTGACAAAAGGAAAATCATCACCATTTCTAATTAAGGCTCTTTCTGTGGCAGGAAAGAGAAAGGTGACTTTAGATGTCTCTAAGACATTGCCCTGCCTTCTACTCTTAAAAAACGCATCTGTCCTGACAACTGAAAAGCCAAGAAAACAAATCAGAAAATTTAAAGCTTTAATGATACTTTAAAATTGTCTACTTAAAAAGGTCTTTCAAAAGTTATTTTCCCTCCAGATGATCTTGAGCAAAAATCTTTAAAATGTATCTAACATCATGGTGATTATCTGCAGGGAAAGGATGACAAATACAATTTATTAAGCAGCTACTGTATGCCAAATTCTATGTTGGCTACTTCACATGTATTCTCTCATCTCCTCTCAACAAAGACTCTGAGAGATAGACATTACTTACACCCTCTCAGAAAGACATTGCAATCTCCTTTGTCCATTCCCAATTTCCCAGAGCCGAAAAAAGTGCATGGCACTTAACAGGCATTCAGTAAGTGTTCTGACCATGAATGAATAAATGAATGATGCTACCAGAATTAAACAATGCCACCTACAGCAATGAAAGCTTCAGTCTGTCCCCACCATCCGTGCTTTCATCAACATACCACCCTGGAAAAATAGAGTTCAAAACACAGTCACGGGAAATAATCCCCACAAAATATTGTTCTTGGAAAACACAACCTACCTCAGCTACAACGTGTTCATGTTATTTACATGGTGTTCCATGGTTACAACACCTTTACAAGGTGGATAAAACCATATTGGAAGAGAAAAAATGGACGAGAAAGAAGGGGGGAAATGCCAAGAATTTAAGGGGGGTAATTACCTAAGGAGGCAGCTTTAGGCAGAATGTGAAAGAAAACAAGACCATTGGTGAAGCCAAGCAAGCTGTTGGAGTTTGTGTCGTTCTAGAAACACACACTGACATGGAAAGTTCTTCATGTGGGCCAACTATTCAAAGGGGAGTCGTGCAGGAACCTTCAGAGGTCCCCAGGACACCTTCATGTGAAAAGATGCAGCCCTGTAAGGGGACAGCAGAAACAGCCATCGGTGCCTTCGTGGGAAAAAGAAAATGGGACACCAGACTCAGTTGCGGCGAATAGCTCTCGGTTCTCGACTAAAAGCACCACTGAGAAGTACAGAGGGCTGGGGACTGCAGGGAGAACAAAAGTGGTGACAGAGACCACCTCTGCCAGGAGCAGGCAAAGCCATGACGAAGGGAGAATTGTGCTCCTGCAGGCTTGGTTCGGCACCAGGGAAGTCCATCTGTGGAGCGGTGGACAGCAGCAAAGAAGACCAGGTCACATGTACAGAATGACTAGGAAGCTCCTGAAACCACAGCCCTCTGACGTCCCTCCGAATTCAATGGCAGGCCAAATTTCTTCCTCGCCACCTCCACACCCAGCCAGTTCCCACATTGAGCTTTTAAACATATCCTTAATGCTCATCTTCTCCCCACAGGACAACAAGTGACTTAGGTGACTGATATTTGGCACCTGGCCTGTGCCTAGAGGAAATGTGAGGTCTCAGCACTAGCCCAATTAGTAGAGAGAGAAAAGCATTGTGCACAGTCATCTTCTGCCACATAGCATCCCTTGGCCCCTCCCCATCTTCCCACCTCTCTGCACTCTGCTGTCTGCCCCGCAGGCACACCTGGAGGGACGACAGCCAGGGGACCCTCCCCCTGCCTTCCATGTTGGTCTGACAGGTGGGGAGTCCTAACTGGACATTAGAGGGAGGGTGGAGAGTGGGGTCCGGGTATTTATTCTCCAAGCTTCCTCCTTGCAGGGTCCCCTGTAGCTGCTGTGTCCTTCCCCTGGCAGTCAACGGTCCCCTCAAAGTGACCCGCTCTACACTTCCCTCTCAGTTCCGGTTTTGGTAGCATCCCCCTGTCGCCTGTCCTGGCCCCTTATCTCTGTGCAGACAGAGACAGGGAAGAGCATGGCTGCTGCCCATCCTGAGTCCTTAAATTATCTTGTACTTTCTCACCTGTACCTTTATAATGAGTCATAAATAAATGAGTCATAAATAAAGTCACCTTGAATTATTTTAATGTGAGTGCACCATTGTCTTTATATCTTCTATATTGGGATCTTAACTATTATCGATTTATTCATTCTTTCAGCAAATATTTATTAAACTAGTATGTACCAGGCATTCTATGCTCTGGAAATATAGCAGTAAATAAGATGTATATATGCAATAAATATATATATATATATAGGCCCTGGCTGGCGTAGCTCAGTGGATTGAGTGCGGGCTGCAAACCAAAGCATCGCAGGTTCGATTCCCAGTCAGAGCACATGCCTGGGTTGTAGGCCACGGCGCCCAGCAACCACACATTGATGTTTCTCTCTCTCTCTTTCTCTCTCTCTTTCTCTCTCCCTTCCCTCTCTAAAAACAATTAAGTAAAATCTTTTTTAAAAATCTTTAAAAAATTCAATATATATATATATACACACACACACACACATAACATATATACATACACATAGTCATACAGAAGATACATTCATATCACTTTTCTTCAGTATAGCAGATCTGTTAATAGTAGACTCTAAAGTTAAAACTATGTGGTTCAAATTCTTGCCCTACTCTTAACTAGCTGTAAGATTCTGTGAGAATGTGTCTAACCTCCCTATGCCCCGTTTATCCATTTATAAAATAAAAATTTGATAGGGAATATGATCTACTTCCTTAGCTTATTGTGCGGATCGAGTGACATAATACAAATGACATCCTTGGTAATAAGCACCAAGTAAAGACCTGAATACACGCAAACCATTTTTATTGTCTCCTGGAGCTTCTATGCCAATGGAGGAGGGCAGATGAGTAAAAGTGGGCTTGGTTGAACCATCAAAAGTCAATCATGGTCTCCAGTGCACTATTTCAGTTTTCTCATCGATAAAAAGATGACAATAAGCCCTATCTTTGCAGTGGAGGGAAGAATGAAGTCAGGTTGTATATGTCAAACAGCTAGTACAACATGACCCCCACCACTGCTCATTGTCTTCTATCCCTTCACTCCTGCACTTGGATCCCTTGCTTCTGAGAGCAGCTTTCCAGATCAGCTCCTCGGGCAGGGCCCCTGGAAAGCTGTGGGCTTCAGCCTCGCTGCCTGAGACCACAGAAGTGCACCGAGGCTGGGCAGGAGTGCGGGGAGCCACCAAGACAAAGATGAGGATGGTTGCAGAAGCACATTCTGGACGGGGTGCCGGAGAATTAGAGAGAAGACAGGGTGGAGATACAGGGGACTCCGTAGGCACAGGGGCCCAGGGGAGTCAGGTCAGGGCCCAGGGCAGGAGTGGGGAGGGGAGGGGAGGGGAGACAAGGCAAGCAGTGACAGGAACTTGGACTGTTCGTGCTTCCTGTGTTTTCTTTTCCTTCCTCCGTGATTTTCCTTTTATTTTTAGTAAAATTCCTTTTGAACATTGTAACCCCTCTTCACGTGCGAGGAGAAAATAGGAATTGGCAGACCGCTCATGGTTCGGCTGGGACAATATACAGTAACAGAGGTCATCTCTGTGGAGGGAAGGAGGGGACTCGGACGACGGAGGCAGCCTCAAGTCTGACAGGAGTCATTTGACAGACCATGTCCCTCATCGTCACCCCTCTCACCCCTTCCCACCCCAGGGTGACAGATCACTTTTTACAAAGGAAAGGTAAATACGGTAACACATCAGCTTGTGTGAATAATAGTTTCTATCCTTCTTTGTATATGTGAAGCATTGTGAAAACGAATATAAAACTCTGCCCGTGGGAAAGAATCAGAATTTTCAACAAATGGAAAGCGCAATACTATTTCTCTGATTATTGCTTATCGACGAGAAAAAAGAAAAGCAAAGAAACCTTAATGACCAACACCGAGACTCAGTGGATTACGGTGCGCCCCCTTCAGTGGAATATCACGGGGTCTTTCAGAGTACCGCTGGTAGTGCAGATTCTGAGGAAAAGTAAAGCAAAAGATTTCTATGCAATACAAACAAAACTATGCTAGAATATCAATATTAATTGACCAATAATTGCACAATCATATAATAGTTAATATATATGTAATAGTTAAGATTTATTTTACATTGTTTATATATGTTAACTCACACAATTCTCAGAACACAGGTAGGATTAAAAACTATTATTCCCCTGTTTTGTAAATGAGGAAGCTGAGACGTTAAAAAACTTGTCAAAGGTGATAGCTAGCAAGTGGCAGCAATGAGATCCAGGCCAGGCAGTTAGATCCAGAGGCGTGCACTTAACTACTATGCTCCAATCCTTCCCATAAAAAGGCTGATAATAACAACAGCTACCGATGGTTTAGGGCAATGACCACCTAGGTTAATACCCACAACAACCCTGTGAGTAGCTATTATTAATCCCATTAAAGAGATGGAAACCTCAGCAGAGAGAGGTCAAAATAATTCACCCACAAACACAAAGCTAGAAACTCGGCGATCTAATCTCACTCCATGTAGGGCACGTCCTAATCACGGCACTCTACGTTAATTCTTCTTTGCACTATTTTCTTCTTCTGCAATGAGGGGATATTACTTAGATTTTTTAAAAGGACAAAGAAAAAAGCACAGAAGAAAAGCTACTTAGGACAGCAAAAAATAAATTTTATCCACAAAATAATATAACATCTTAACTAAAAAACAAAATTCAAGCTCTCATTCTATAGCTTCCCTTTAAGTCTTTTTAAATATTCACTTCTCACGTTATTGTAAAAGAGTACAGGCAATTTTATATCACCAAGAAGTAAATTTAGCTGGTAACACTTAGAAAAGGCATTTCTTCATGTGATTGGTGACCAGTTGGATAAATTCATGGCCATCGGCAGTTCACATCCGGGATTCAGTTTAATGGAATGACCGATGATGTTTCTCTCCAAGCTATCCAACTTGAGACTCATTAGCCATTAACACCCCAGAGTTACTGAGCACTGGGTGAGCTGAAAGCCGTGCACGGGCACAGGGCACATCACACAAACAGAGGCCTGCTTCCTCAGAGAAGATTGCTTGCATGCAGCATCACGAATTGGACAAAACAGGTCCATGATATTTTCAAGCTGCTGCTGTAATGTGGACATGTAGAAAGAGAGGGAACGGTCCTAAAAGCAAGCTGCCTTTACCACCATCCTTAGCCCATCCTGAAACCTTGTTTCATGTCAGAACACCCGCTCCTGCCCATGCCAGGAAAACGGGGCTCGGGGTGGAATGGGGAGAGGAAAGGGGTGGGGATCAGAAACAACTCACCCAACAAACTACATGTAGGCTGCAGCCAAACAGCCGCCGGCGCTCAGCTGCCATCCTAAGTGGCATATCTCTCTTCTCCTCACAATTCAGTTGTGTTGCAATGGTCTGAACCTCCAATTCTGACTCTTGCTCCTTAAGTTACAATGGTCATCTTCATTTACTTTCAAATGATAAACCTCTGTGTTTGATTTCCTGTTTAATATTTTAGAGTTAGTGGTAGATACCTGTTCCATTCATATGTCTCCTAACTGTGCTACCTGGAGAGAGATTCAGGTCACAACAAGACTGCCCACCCACAGCTCTGGGCTCAGTTACACGGCTGCCATCCTGGGCCCTCAATAATGTGCAACCACAGTGTTTAATAAACTCTGAAATAGTGGTCTGGGGGGCTAGGCGGCCCAACCTTAGAGGCTAATCCAGTTAACACAGACTTTGTAAGCAATAACAGTTTTTTTTTCTTTGTAAGGAGACTAAATTTTACTCACCAGAACTCTGAAGGTCTGTGGGAAACAGGCCACTTTGGCAGAACTACCCCGCAAGAAAGAAGAAGCCGAAGATGAGGAGGGATTATGCTTCCTGGGGGCTGGTGGAGCATGCGAGCAACCGTACCTCCATGTAACTCCTCCTTACCAGAGGCCCCCCAACGCCATCCCCAAACGAAATCGAGCAAAAGTTACCAGCTCACAAACACGCTGAGTGTGAGCACACTTCTTGTAGAAGTGGTCGGCGGGCAGAATTCTGGAGGCGGACCTGACTGGTGCAGACCTACACACTGATAATACATGGTTTATAAGATTATAAATGTAGAACATAATCCCCACAAGACAAACCATGGAGATGAAAGAGCAGAGTATAAAACTCCAGGAGAGATTCTTAATGACCTTGACTTAGGGAATAATATCTTCAACAAGAAACTAAAAAAAAAAAATTGATAAAATAGATTCACCAAATGTAAAAATTACAGTTCAACCAAAGGCACTGTTTATTTTTTTAAAGGGAATAGAGAAGCAACAGATGAGGGAAAAGCTCTTTACCATACATATAACAAAGAATTAAAACCCAAATATATAAAGAATGTTTACAAATCAATGAGAAAGATCACCATTATTATACATTTAATGTTTTCCCCCGCCCCACCCAATTCATATGTTGAAATCTTCCTCTCAACGTGATAATAACCAGAGGTGGAGCTTTTAGGTCAAGAGAGTGAAGCCCTCATGAGTGGAATCAGTGCCCTTTAAAAGGGGGACCAGAGAGCCCTCTCATTGTTCCTCCACCATGTAAGGACACAAAGAGCTGGCAACTGCAACCTGGAAGGGGACCCTCCTTAGAACTCAACTCTGCTCCACCCTGACCTCAGACTTCCGGCCTCCAGAACTGTGAGAAATAAATTGCCATTGTTTCTAAGCCACTGGAGTCTATGGTATGTCTGTTACAGCATCCCAAAGAAGAAAACCACCCAAAAAGGCAAAGGCTATTTAAAAAAATGCATTGAAGAAAAAACTTAAGTGACCAATAGTCATATGAGAAGATGAGTAACCTTATTATTAGAGAAGAGCAAATTAAAAAAAGACAATGAGCCCTGGCTGGCATAGCTCAGTGGATTGAGCGCGGGCTGCGAACCAGGCATTGAAGGTTTGATTCCCAGTCAGGGCACATGCCTAGGTTGCAGGCCATGTCCCTCAGCAACCGCACATTTATGTTTCTCTCTCTCTCTCTCCCTTCCCTCTCTAAAAATAAATAAATAAAATCTTAAAAAAAAAAAAAGACAATGAGATACAGCTTTTAGATGCACCAAACTGACAACAAAAATTGAAAGGAAAAAGTCAGACAATACTACAGCTGATGAGAATATGGAACAACTAGAACTCTTATTCACTGCTGATGTAATCATAAGTTAAAGGTACATATACCCTATGACCCAGCAATTCCACTCCCAGGTAGATGCCCCAGGGAAAATCTTGGACATGTGTACATTGAAATGCATACCATATCAACTGCCTATATTGGGAAAATTAAAAGTCCCATCAACAAGATGATGGATAAATAAAATCTGGTAAATTAATACAGTTCAAAAATATAGTACAGTAACAACAAACTCTACCTATATGTATGACCGAGATCTATCTCTAAAACACAATGTGAAGCTAAAGGGCAGAGTGTGAGAGTATGGCTTTCGTGAGGTGTCGTGATGGCTTTTTCATCAAGTTTTGTAAACAGACTAAACCATCATCTCATTTTTGCTCAGATACACACACGCACACGTAGTAAAAAGCATAAAAATGTGCGGAAAAGGATCAGACACAATAGTGATGGCATCTGGAGGAAAAGTCATCAGACCTGGGAGGGTCCACAGGCACCTGCAGCGGTGTTTGTCAGGTGTCACCCCCTAAACCCACAGGCGTAACATATTTCACAATAACAACAGAGCAAAAGAACTCCACTCACCAACACAGGTGTAATGAGTGAAATGAGGACATGGAGGTCTATGGTGCATATATTCTGTAACATTCTTCCAGTGCCAGAATATCCGAACTTAACACTTGGAATCCATTTGCAAAAGTTAATGCATTTTGCTTAGCTCTGAAAATGACTAAATGCACATAACTTAAGCGCATATGTGTTCCATCTACCTACAAAAGTGATTCCAGGAATTTTCCTAAGTTTCTCTTCTTCTGCAGAGAGAAACTGCTCTTTGAGGGAGACAGATGGGTGCTGAGATTCACTATTTGCTGACCTCAGGATACCTGCACTGAGCCAGGATTTGCTTCCAGACCACGGAGTAGATGACATTCACCCACTTCCCACGGTCTTCACCTCAACTGGCTGGGCTGTCACAGGTAGGAAAAGGAGACCCCCTCCCCCAAAGCAAGATCATGCAGAATCTTTGGGTTTGAGCAGAACAAACAGTCAAGAACATGTCCACAGAAAATTCAAAGGAAAGAGCAAAGAAACACAGGGATGACAAAAAAGTAATATGTGTGCATCCACAGCAGCGCATTCCAGCGCTGAATCATGCCATTTGTATAACTATCAGACAGGAAACAGATGAGAAGTACGTGTGCAGGGGGCTAAATTTTAAGAAAAATTTGTGGCTGCCTTATAAAAACCCCAATGGGCTAAATTAGATTTTTTCCTTTGAAAAGTCAATATGTGGATTTGTAAAGCCCAGAATAAGCCAGTACAAAATAGCATGAGAAATCCCTTGACCTAACTCACAGTTTATACATTAAGTCAAACCAAAAATAAGTTATCAGCTGCTCGATCAGTATAGAAAAATCAATATTTTCCTATCATACCATCTGCTTTAGCGGTGCAAGTTAATAAATTTAGCTGGTGAAATTTTCTTCTCTCTTTGGATTCTGGAGACAGAAAATATATTTTCAATAGTTAACCTAGTCACTTATTATATAGAGCAATGGAAAATAGAATACTATTATCGGAACATGTGAGTTGGCATGCCCGGTAACAGAATTCTTCACCACTGAGTAGCAAGCCCGTGTTACAGCTATGATTTGGGGCACTTGCCCCCATCCCATTCTTCTGCTTTCCAACAATTTGCCCTTTTTGCACCCCTGAAAGGGTATCAGTCAATCAAGAAAATAAAATAACTTAAACTCTAGACCTGTTTTCAAACCTAAATGTACTTTGTTTTTCTCTGAAAATATAAAATCAACTACATTTATATAACTTGAACATAAATGAACTAGATCTACAAATAGATACAGAGAATCTGTTTTTCTAATTTTCCTAAATTTTGTAGGAGCGCATTGCTATTGAAAGACACAGACATACACTGAGATTCATCATATCCTGATATTACATATCTTTTGAGGAAAATAAGTTAAATATGACTTTGACTTTTAAAACATAGACAAATAGCATGAATGGGCCTGGAGAGCATTATACTAAGTCAGAGAAAGGCAAGTACGCTATGATTTCACTCATGTGTGGAACCTAGTGAGCAAAAAAAAAAAAACAGAAACAAAATAGAAACAGACTCAGATTCAGAGAACAGACTGACAGCTAGCAGGGGTGTAGGCGGTGCAGGGCAGGGTAAGAAAGGTGAAGGGGTTAAGAAAAAACTCATCGATACAGACAACAGCATGGTGACTACCAGGGGAAGCGGGGAGGGGTAGGAAAGGGGGAGGGGGATAAGCGGTGATGGAAGGAGACCTGACTCGGGGTGGTGAACACAGTGCACTGTACAGGTGAGGTATTGTAGAACTGTGCACCTGAAACCTGTATAATTTTACTAACCAATGTCACCACAACAAATTCAATAAAAAACAAAATAATACACAAATAATATACAACAGAAACAAGCTTTCATATGACTTTTCAAAACAGTGAAATATGTATTGGATGCCTACTATATGTCAAGCATATAGACTGACTTTATGTTTTCTTATATGCGCTGCATTAGACCTGATGCCAGTATTTCAATTATATTCCTCTTTTCTAGTATTTCAAAAAGTCAACAAAAAGCTTTCTTTTCATTTTCACTCTAGATATATTTTCCTGTTAACATGCCTGGCAGCAATTGACCGGTCAAATAAAAGCTCCTTTTGATGTAAATGTTTAAATCAGTAGGGTGTTTCCAAATTGGTAGAATCATCCAAATCAGGAAATAGTAGGATTTGAGAAACTAGCAGAACTTTCTTGCTCTTCGTACATGTCAAGAAAACTATCCACTCAGTAACTTCCCTTCTAGTTGCCTTTTATCTTGTCCTCTGGGGTGGTTGAGAGTTAATATCTATAAAAGGTTTGGTGTTTTCTTGACAAAAAGAGGGTAAGTGAAGGAAAAGCAGCAGTATATCTCTTCAATGCGTAGGCATTTAGGTGAGTTCCACACAAGCTGAATGTAAAATTTTAAGTATCCCAGAACCACAATATAAAAATAGCCAACTGTGGTACCACACTTACACAAGAAAATAGCATTCTGTTTATGACCCTTCTTTCTTTCCTAGAAAGAAGAAACTAGAGATTTAGAGTAAGACACTATCTAATAAAATAATAGAAACCGATACATTGAAAGGGACTGGATATTCTCACAATATAAAAAAAATCTAGATAATTCATAACTCTGTTCTCTGAAAATTCAAGCTGATTCAGTCCTGCAAAGCCAGAAACTGGGATTCCACAATCCTGTTGTACATATATTTGCGTATGTAAACATGAAAGGGCAAACTGAGAATCACAGCCATGATGAAATCATGGCTGGGGTCGGAGGGCAGGGCGGGCACACTGGTAACCCCAATTCCAGAGGGACTGTGAACCACTGTTTGCAGTTGGGTGAGTAGATGAGGCAGGACTGGCTGAGGATTGATAGGGGTCAGGCTTCCAGAAGCCCTGGGGTCAGAAGTTTATCTTACCGGCCAAACAGTAACCACAAAAATAATAAAAATAAAAATAACAATAATGATGATGATGGCATACATGGGCTGTTGAGATGGTGTCATAGAAAAAATATAGGAAGACAAGAGTTGTGCTCCTTGACTTTGACTAAGGCTGTGGGGATGCTAGCAGGGGACTGCAGAATTACCCAGGGACCCAAGATCATACTTCTGAACATACTAGAGACGGCCAAATTGACGCCACTGAGGTCAGCAGTGAAGTGCACTCCCCAGAAGCCTGGAAATTTCTCTTCCTAGTAATCACAAGTTGGGTAAAGGATGTACCCCAACCAAAGCAGAATTCCCTGAGGCCTTTCATTCATTCATTCATTCATTCATTCAACAAAATTTAATGAGCACCTAGTGTATTCCACAGCACTGAAGGGACAAACAAGGGCTATTCTTACAGGGGTACAATCTCCTAAGGGGAGACAGACAATCCACAAATAACAGACCTGATGTGTTCAGTGACAATTCAACAAAGGAAATTAAGAGGAACAATGGGATCAAGTCTGGCAGGAGGTGACGCCACTATTACTGTATATAGGGTGGTCACAAACGCCTCTCTCAGTTAGAGCCAAGACTTGAATACTGAGGACAGCAGCCCCTGGGGGCTGAGTACACCCAGGAGCAGTAAACGGCAAGGACAATGTCCCAAAGCTGGCTCAGGATGGGAGCACTTGAGGATATAAGAGCATGGGTGGGTGGGTGGGTGGCATGGAAAGAGGTCAGAGAGGCAGCAGAGGCCACACAACAGCACTATAGACAAAAGTTACTTATTTGCTGCAAATTCTCCCAAAAAGCAATCAACTACTTTTGCTACATCAGACCCACTATTCCTAACTCCATCTATTCGTTCTCATGGCTGCTTCTGTGTAACAGATGATGGGCTTGAGGAATAGTTTAGGGATAAACAATAACCAAATAATTTTTTCTCCCAGGCAACCAACCAGCAAATAGTTAGAAAGCCCCAACCACACATTACACAATGGCGCCCTCACACAGCATTCACTTAGTGGCCCCAGGCCTTCCATACAAAATCCAGCAAGGAAGGGAGGCAAGAACACTGGCTCACGAGCCAGAGACCGGATCCCAGGATTAGCCATACCATTGCTAACCCGTGATTTCTGTAAGCTGCTTAACATCTCAATTTCCCAATCCCCCCACCTGTAAAATCAAGGGATTGTATAGAGATAATATCTTTCCATCTACATTAATCTATGGACTTCAACATTACATATCTGTTGCTATAGTCAAATCCATATCCAAAACTTACTTCTCCACAGAAGAAAAGCCTACGGTAGGTAGTACAGTCGACCCTTGAGCAACGGAGGACTTAGGGGCACGGACCACCCAGGGAGTCGAAAATCCACATATAACTTTGGACTCCTCCAAAACTTAACTACCAATAGCCTACTCTTGACAGGAAGCCATACCGATAATGTAAGCAGTCGATTAACACATACGTTATATGTTACATGTATTATTTGCCGTGTTCTTGCAAAAGTAAGCTAGAAAAAAAAGAGTGCTTTAAGAAAACCATAAGGAAGAGTAAATACATTTACAGTACTGTACATACTTCCTGAAGAAATCCCTGTATAAGTGGACTCACAGAGTCCAAGCCCGTGCTGTTCAGGAGTCAGCTGTATTATACTCCATGGCAAATTAACCTATCAGAAACAATGTGCCATGTAGTTCTGGAGAGTGAAGAAACTCATGAGACTACTAAGGGGCTGAGTGAAGCAGTAATTTAAAAAATAGTAGTTTCACTTCCCAAAGAGGGTTCCTGGTAATTTTCCTATATAGTCCATAGTTCCAAGAAAAGGCTTGTCTGCCTTATTATCTGTGGCACGAACAATTATTCCCAGACTGAAGAAGTAAACAAAGAACAATAATAATTCTCAGTTCAGCTGACGCTATTTACATAACAGCAAAGAAAGGAACTGACTCCATTAACACTACCATTGTGTGTAAAACATCAAACGGAAATTGCATACTGTCCTTCTACACTGGTTCCTCCCAAATTCAACCACATTAAATAAAAGGAAACACTAATCCACAGGCCTCAACAACAATCAGCCTAGTCATCAAAAGGAGAGAAAATATTTTATTCTGAGATACTCGATACTACTTAGTCTCTGAAGAATCAGTTGCATACTTTAGGAAAGTATCAGGCAGGGTATTAAAATGTTAAATGTACATTCTAGCAATCCCATTTCTAATCCTTCATCTTGCAGAAGTAACTGCTTCTATACATGCACATCTAGAGACAATGGTATTCAGTGTAGCATTGCCAGTAATAGCAAAAATCTGGACACAGCCCAGAAGTCCACCAATAACAAAATGATTCAATAAAGTGTGACATATACATATAACAGAACCTTTGAAGCTATGAAAAGAATGATTTTTTAAATGGGAAAATGCCTGTGATGTAGTAAATGAAAAATGCAAGTTGAAGACCAATATATTTAGCATGACTGAGTGTCGGAAGGAAATGACAAAGAATATGTGGAGGGAGTGTTTTAATATTTTATTACTTTAGAATTATTAAAGTAATATATATTTTTGAAATATTCAAAAAATAAAGCCACAGACGAAACCACGGCAGCGGTTCAGTATGTGTCATCCATTCCTCATTTTTAATGATTTGCCAATATTGCACATTTTTAACCAAAATTAAATCTTATCACACATATTAATCTGAAACTTGCTTTTAAGCCTTAATGCCACGTTTTTAAAATAATCACTTAACAGATTATTAACAGTAAGAACATACCCAAATTTCTTCAACTGGCATTCAACTGGTCTCCTTTTGATGGATATGGAGATCTTATTTTTTTCTTTAAAACCACAGGTAATGTTTTAAGATGTGGGTATGAGTATGCATACTACGCAGATAGTAATCTTTGAGGTGTGAGATTACAGGGATGCAAAGCGGCTCTGGCTTATTTCATGTCTTTACAGAGTACCAACACAAGGGTGTTATTTCATATTTTATACATATATTTTCAGGTACTTTAATTATGAGCCCTGCTTTGAATGCAGGAAAGTATGAAAGACGAAATACGTTGCCCATGTTTCTCTCTAAGCTTCATCCAAGATACCTGTCCTACAGTACATGGCTTCTAGCACCCAGTACCCAGTATACAGTATATGGTTTCCGGCACCCCTCCATGTCGACAAGTTCACTCACAAGAAAGCAGTCCCGGTTAAAAGGGGGTGAGATGCTGTAACGTGGAAATATAGTAAGCAGATAGTAGAAATAAGTTAATTTTAAAACAGACTAAATCGAGTCTCCGATGGTTAACAGAATGGGGTTTACATTAAAGGAGAGGCTCAAGCCCAAAATGCCTGTATAAAAAGAAATGTGGTGCCCTGGCTGGCGTAGCTCAGTGGATTGAGCTCGGGCTGTGAACCAAAGCATCGCAGGTTCGATTCCCAGTCAGGGCACATGCCTGGATTGCAGGCCACGGCCCCCAGCAACCACACACTGATGTTTCTCTCTCTCTCTCTTTCTCCCTCCCTTCCCTCTCTAAAAATAAATAAATAAAATCTTTAAAAAAAGCTAACATTATTTAAAAAAAGAGAAGTGTGGCAGCCACCATGAGTAAGAGGCAGTGAGATGAATAAATGATAAATGAATGAATTGTGTGAATGCAATGGATGAACGTCTTGAATCTTCTCCATGATCTACTGTGAATTTGCTTCCTAAATTCATCTGGAAGCTTATCACTTGCTGCAAAAGATCTCTGGAAAGTCAGAGACACAGTAAGAAAGAATAGAACTGAGATTTCCCAGAAACTGTTGCAGGCTGTCTGTCCTGGAGACCCGAGTAATTTTCACAATGGGCAAGTCAACTCCAAATCCCCAGCAATTCAAGTCAAGATGGGACCCTCTCACCTTTGAGAGTGGTTCCTAAAATTCTGAGAGATGAAAATTCCCTGAGAGCTCTCGGGATGGGGGCGACGATGGAAAGAAAGCGACACAGATCAGAGTTGTCTTAGGGGAATCCTGAAAGGAGCAGTTGCAGTTGGATGGGAGTGGCTGTTCCCTTCAGTATCATAGATTGCAGCAGGGATGCTGATGAACAGAGTGCCACAGCGCCAGGGGATGGAGGGGACATGCAACATCGCTGAGAGATGAGACGGCAGTGGTGTTGGCAGTGGACAGCTGGGGTAGTAGGGAGTAAGGACCGAGGCATTTGATGAAATCAGTGCAGTTGCGTCCAGAGGGAGTGAACTGCAGAGGGAACAGGAGTGAGGAAAATACACATCCCCTTCACCTCCTCTAATCGTTTCATGGGGCATCACGGCATTAAAAACAAAAAAGAAAAAACAGAAACAACAGTTCTCTGGTATGATTCATTACAGTATGCTTCATTAGTGCCAGATCAATTCATTAAAAAAATATATTAAAAGGAGAATTTAGGGAGGGAACAGTCTTTTACAGTCACTGCAATGTATCAGGGTGCTTGGCAATGGACAAGTGCTTGCCTCAGAGTGTTTGTTTCAAAACAGATCTAAATTGAGATGTTTGGGTGTTCAGAGTCATCATAATTTTAATTTTTACTAAATGTTTCATTTTATTCTACAATATACAAATTCTCAATCTTAAGGTCACAATTACTTAGACAAAGCATCCAGTATTTGGCATATGTGTGTGCATACGTATATATACACATATATAAATAATTTTTGTGCACTTACAACACTGAAAAAGTTCAATGAATATATAGATGAAAATCTATTTTATATTGAAACCTGAAATGAAACTGCTATTCTTAGTACCTAATACATATTACATACCCACCCTCATCAATTTTATGAAAAAGCA
This sequence comes from Tonatia bakeri, assembly GCA_004024845.1. Lineage (NCBI taxonomy): Eukaryota > Metazoa > Chordata > Mammalia > Chiroptera > Phyllostomidae > Tonatia > Tonatia bakeri. The sequence continues at coordinate 45,021 of PVIA01008034.1, forward strand.
TCCATATAGTTTCCACATGGTGCTTGCTAAATGCCATAAAAGCAAGTGAATCAGAGAGTCCTCGGCTCATTATTTACTATCTTCCCATTCATATCTGAAGCTTACACTCTAAGAATAGAGCTAATGCCAACATATTATATGGTTCACGGAGCCATGTACCTTGAGCACTGGAAGGGATCCTTTGTAACAGGAATTAAAAGTTAATGTAGCATCATTCATGCAACGGCACCAAAACACAACCTCCATAAAAATGATGGATTTTTCACTTTCTATATCAATTTCCAAATTTTTCTGTTCTGTTAAATTTCTTATGGATTTCACAGGGAAAGAGCAATATCAGTCCCAGAAACCCAGGGTGGAAGATGTCATTACTCCAACCAGCCTCATCTAGGATGGCTTCCTTCATGCAAGGGGTTTAGCAATTTGGGAAACGAATTGGAAAGCAAACCTGCTCTCCTCTGGATTTCTGACGATGCCATTCAGCGGGCCAGTCTTCATTTTAGACAAGGAATTGTGCCCTTACCCCAGATTCCAAGTAGCTTCGTCTATTTAGCTGCCATCCTCAGAACTTCTGAGGCATGCCAGAGCTCACAGTGAAACAGATGCATCTGTATACAGCTGTCTGAGGAGTGCACATCCAGTCCCATGCACAGCTGGGATGTGCTAATAGATGCTTGGCAGGCTGTCATTTATCAACCAAGTCTCTAATCTCCGAGATAACCAGGCAGAATACTATGGCCATCTGCCATGAATTCACAGCCATAAGTTTTTTGGCCTGGGCTTTGTCCTGATAGGCTCATAAGCATCAGCACCACTAGAACGTACACCAGAAGGGAATGATGAGAGCGGGCTACAGACGAATGAAAGCTACCATCAAAGGCAAAGTTGGGTCACGTTTTGAACAAAAGGCAACTTGTGAAGAATTCCAAATAAGAGGCATCCTGGACGGGACATACAATATACTCTATAAACATGACCAGGCACTGTTCTAGGTACTTGAGATGCATCAGCGAGCAAAATAAAGATCTTCACCCTCATGCAGCTTGGGAAAGACATACAAAAGCAAGATATAGAATAAATAAAAAATAATTCAGTTATAAAAAAGTAAGTAATAGGGAAAAATGAAATAGCAGAATAAATAGGATAAGGAGGATTGGGCATGCTGGGGTTTGGGGAAAGGATGGGAAAGGCAGCAAGCTGTAACTTTAGGTAGGACAGACCAGGTAGGGCTTGCTGGGAGCCTATATCTGAGCATCGACTTAGAGAGGACTTAAGAGAATTAGCTGCATGAATATCCAGGTGGAGGGAGCTGCCAGTGCAGACTCCTAAAGCAGGAGCACGCCAGGCCTGTTGAAAGAGGCCTGGGTGGCTGAGGTTGAGCAGGTAGTGGGAGGCTTAGAAGGCAAGGAGGTCCCAAAGGTAACTGGAGTCCAACCGTGTGAGTCTTGAGAAGCAGGGTACGGCTGTTAGATTTCACGAAGAAATGGGCAGCCATTGCAGAGTTGACTCCATACAGCGTTCCGATGTTTAAGTCCGATGATGGCTCCACCCCAAAATATGAAAGACTTTTCTGAGACAGTGAGGAATAAAGCCAAAATCCCTTTGCATATTCCAGTACTAATTCGTTATCTTAAGGGAAGTAAATGTCTTAAATGAGAGTGTAGAACTAAGCATGCTCTGTAGCTCCTGAAGATGTTCTATTCGGAGACTTGAAACACAGGGATGTAATCCATTGTCTGTGTCGTTTTTCCACTCCTAGAAGGGCATGGAAGTCTGTATTCTGAGAAAATGTAATTTTAATCTTATTCTCATTCGGCCTGCCAGCAAGCTATTCAGATAATCACATAAAACCAGCATCTGCATGACCTTGGACTCTAACACCAGCTGAAAGGCACCCCTAGGCTTGTTTTACCAAACATGACTGAGGTTACCAATGGGCCATTTCCTGGCAGGCCTACCCCCTACATTTCACGTCTACTCTTAAAATAAAGCATGTTGTAATTGCAAGAGCCTCAGCCTGGTCTTAGAACAATGTATAATCTAGCTGTACAAAATTTTAAATTAAAAATGAAATGATATACACAGAAGTGATACAGAAAATTAGAACCCCCAAAAAATCAATATATGTTTAATGGTTCTCATTTCTTTATAGCTAATACTGAGTTATTAAAATAAATTAATGTTGACTAGGTACTTGGCTACACAACAGCATACTAATTCCCATCCAGTGAGTGCATATTTAATTTTAAAGATAATAATTGAGATCCCAAAGAAAATATGTAACTATCAAGAGATCCTGTGTGGTTGTTCCTTTTTTAAGTAAAGCAACATATGACCTACATAAAAAACCTCACCTTCACTTTAAATGTTCAAAAATACTTCAGCCATGTACACAGAGCATACAATATCATGTTGCCAAAGTCCTATTTTAACTCAATAAAGCAAATAATTTATATATTGTTGATGTCTAGAAGTACTTTATCCCTAACAGCCAAAGAAAGTTTTCAATCATCCACTTATAAAATACATTTAGATCACCTGTCCTATCATGTCAGTAAGCCAGCCCCCCATGCATCATACAGATCCACGTGGAGATCGTATTAAGAGGAAGAGAGCCAACAACATGACACCCAGGATGGTGCAGAAGCACCGCTCAGAATGTTGCATTTCAGAGCAAGCGAGGCACCTCCCAACCCTGAGAAGCAAGGGCTGTGAGAGGTATGGCAGCTAACCACTGAGAGGGCTGCAGGAGAAGCCAAATCCTTGGGAATAAGCCAGGATTCCATCTGAGTCAAGGAGATGGGAAAATATTTAGAGATATAGACGGAACAGGCAGAGAGAAGAGTGGAGGGTGGGTTCATGAAGACAACAGTTTGGGCCTGAGGACCGATCAGAGAGGTTTGGGTTTGCAGCAGTGATGAAAGGAAAACCAGAATGCGAAGCACGAGTAAGTTCAGCCCTGTGGTGCTTAGGAGTAAAGCACAGCCAGGCTTGAGAGGGCTCCAGGTGGCCCACACTGGATGCCCCGCGGTGACAGTGCAGAGCTGGGCTTTCCCAGTGTCCATCGCAGTGGTGGGTGGTAGCGATGAGCACATATAAGCCACAGGGTCCTTCACCCAGACAGCAGGTTGTTTGACCACAGAGTTGGTGCTTTCCAAAGCGGGGCCCACGGCTCTCACTCTCGATGGCTTCGTGATTGACAAGGGTCAGACAACGAATGAATGAGCCGCTAACCTAGAGGTAAGTCCCACATCCTGGACTGAGTGGTGGCTGATACAGGAAGCCTGCTTGCCTATCACCTTTATAACCTTGGATTTCAGAGTGCCCAGAGTTCCTCTGTTGGCCCCTCATGCCTGTTTGTACTGTCCTTTTTGTCTTCTCTCTATTTTATATTTTTATAGCTTTCTTCTAGATGCTGTTTTGATTAATGTAGAGTTAACCCAGACCTAACTGTGTTTCCTGTATATATATGGTGACAAAAAAAAAAAAAAGACAGAAGTTTCTTTCCTACATAAGAGTAGTCCCAGGAGGCAGTTCAGATCTGGTATGACAGATTCAGGATGTCACTGGGGACCCAGTTCCCCATCACACAGCGTCCACCCTCAAGACCAGCAGTTCTGAGCTGCAGCCCAGGAGGAGGGAAGTCAGACGGAGGAAGGCACCCTCCTGAGTCAGAGCCCTTTAAACAACATTCTCGAAAGCTTCCCGCAAGGATTCACTCACTCACGACTCCCCAGTGGGAATTGTTACGTGGCCGCACCTAGTGGCAAGCGAGGCTGAGAAAAGCCATCTGTCTCAGATGGTAATGTGGGTAGCTAAATCCTGAGGTCCTGCAATAAAGAAAGAAGGAGAAATGATTACTTGGCAGAAGCCAGCTGTGTCAGCCACATCTGTGGAGATGGGTTTTCCTCGTCACCCTCTTGAGAAAGGTCCTCAGACATTTCGGATGCCCACCCAGGACAGCTGTCTACTCGTCAGCACTACCATGCTATACGGTGCTCACGTCTTCCTACTGCTCCGAACTGCATGACTACCAAGTCACCAGCCAACACCAACGTGGTCCTCAAAATGCAGCAAATGATTCATCAGTCCCACAGTCATGGGACGTTGCCTGTTCTCTCTACGCTGCTTACATCGGCTGTACCAGGACATTACAACTGCCTACGGCATGAGGCTGTTGTGCGGCTCTCGGTCAACACAGCACACCCCTCCTTCCCATTTGATTTACCTCCTAGGCAGTAGACAGCCAAGGGGACAGTCCACAGGGAGTCATTCAAGGAGCTGCCAATCAAGTATCCAACAGACAATAAATATACATGGGTCACAAGCGGAATTGACAAGGCCAAACAGACAGACCACCTAAGAAACCAACATGACAAGGACACGGAGACCTGACAAGAGGAAAGAGATTTGAATAGGAGGGGGGGAGGCAGACACTTCTGGAAGAGTGGCCCTAGCAGTTCTGTGGGCCACGTGGTGGCTGCCCCCGCCCTTTGATAGGGAGTGCGCGGAGGAAGCGTTAGACACTTTGAACTACACCGCTCTTCACCGGCACGCACACCTGTGGTCTCGGGATGTACGGGAAGAGTACAGAAGTTTGCCTCACATTTCAGGAAAAGGCACACAGGTAAAAAGCAGGTCCGATGTAAAAAATCATTTGGTTCCTCAGATTGATGAACTCAAGCCTACTTTTAAGAGCAAAAAAATTTTTTTGCTGTAAACATTTTACTATGTGCCATGCGCTGCTCAAGAGGTTTTGAGTGTTTCATTTCATTTAATCTCATGACAACTCTGTGTGAGAGATACAAGAGTAAATAATATCGCTGATGGGCAAACATGGAAACGGAGGTGCAGAGGGGTTCAAGTTAAGGCGTCTGTGCACTGGGAGGGATTGGGGGTGGGGTGAGTGACAATTCATGGCCATGGACAATTCAGGCACTGGCTCTACAACAAATGCCCAAAGATGTTGACCACCATGGACAGGAGTTGGCCTCCGACCTTCTAACCCTAAAATGCAAGTACAGAGTGACGGTCCAGGGCCACATTGTACATTGAGCAATAGAACCCCACACACGAACAGCTGCCATTACTCACGACGAGGTCATAGTCCCGCCCTGACAGAATTTATGCGCTCACTTGAAGCGATGCAGGGCCGTGAAGATGGATTAAGCATGCCACTGGGACGGCACATATGCGCAGGGGCACCGGGATGCTCGGGAGAGGATAAACCGTTTCTGCAAAAAGTTTTTTTTTTAAACCTTCGAAGCTGTATAGTAGTTCCTTTTATCAAGCAAAAGCTCAGAGATGGCATTAAAGATTTTCTCTGTTATTCATTGCTATTTTCAGGAAGCGGAGAAGTCTGCAAAAAAATGTGTTCCATCTTTCAATCTGACATCCTCAAATAATATAATTTCCTACGTGGGTCTGTTAATGTTATTTTGGTTTCCCTTTTTAGTTTTGACATTTCCAAAAGCAAATCCTTGAAACTAGCAGATGAATCTTGAACTAGCAACAGTGAAGGCATCATTTTTCCCCCACACATATTGCTCTCTTGAAGAAAGTAATGGTATTATATCTGAAATCAATAAAATTACATTTTAAAATAAGCATTACAAGTAATATTCACATGAATTCCATGAATAGCACATGACCTCTAGATTGAATCAATAACAAAATGTTAATTAAAGTTTGGAAATGGGATCAATTTATCTAATAGGAATGATAGAAGACTTACAAGAAAGGCTAAAGGGAATAAAAAGAAATGAGGAATAGAATAAGATGAATTTTCTGGGTAAAAAGTTAAGTCTGGAATACAGGGACCTCCACATTTTCCTGAGTTTATAATCAACACAATGCATCAAAGGAAGGATTTTAGAAGTGCAGAGACCAGGACTAAGCATCTGCAAATGTGTTCTGTCTCAGTTGCATCTCACTTTTCGGCTCAGTTCCACGGCAATCGGGCCTGGACAGACACAGTATCCTTCCCGGAAGCAGAGTTTTGTGTCCCCTTTACTTTACAATATTACAGAAAATGAGGTGAACATGCCAGGGAAACAGTGGCAAGATGTCACATGCAGCAAATGAGGAGGACCATTTGGGAATGGCTGGGGAAAACGCCCCTCATAGGATTATGGCACAGATTAATGGAGAGTTATATAAAACCCTGAGCAGAGGTGCCTACCACATGGTTATTATTACTGAAAAACAACAAAATTATTCCTATAATGCACATTTGGAAGCTTCATGGGCTCCTCAAGGAGATCCACTTAATGAAGTAGCAGATTACCAAGTGTATTAATTAGCTCTGTGTCCTGGAAGAGTTTATTCAATTTCCAAAATAATAAGATGGCTACAAAGGGGCTTAATGGAATCCCATAAGAAACTTCACTGCCTCTTTTTCTAAATTCCCTGAACACTTTCACAATGCACACTCAAATATTACCGTGGCAACTACCAGCTCTAAGATACAAGCTAGGCCATTATTGTTTTTAGTCTCTCTCTCTCTCTCTCTCTCTCTCTCTCTCTCTCTCTCTCTCTCAAATCTGTAACATCTTTTTCGGTTTTGAAGACTGTGCCCATAACCAAATGCAATTCTGAGAGTTCAGCACTGCCATTCATCCTCAGTTCCCTTGTTTTCCCATCACCTGCTTCAGAGCACTCTCAGAAAACTTACACCGAAGCTCCCTTCACTTTTTGTTCCCCCTGCCTTTACACCACCTTAAGAACATCGGCAAGAAATACAGAACCTAGCAACCTTCGGGAGCTTGAAAATGCTGGAGTGAAATTGAACAGTGAAGCCATGTTCCTTCTGAGGTCTGTAAGCTTCGAGTTGATGATTCTACTTAGCAATAAGAACAGGGGCATCTTTCCTGGTGACAGGGCAGAGGTGGGAAATCCACTGGGCTTATCTGACCCCACCTAAAACCTAACAAGAGATCTCTCGGGCATAACATCCTTGATTTCTCTCATTTGTCTCTAAACAGAAACCAGGATCCAAAGGCATCAGAAGGATCAAAGGAAACACGAGAGACAGGGCTGGGGTGGGAGGAGTGATGGACTCGGTACTTCTGCAATCTGCTGGAGAGATAAGTAGGCAGTGCAGAAGGTGCAGAGGGGTGCCCAAGACCTTTCTGAAGACACTTGAATGCCATAATACTTCCAGAAGACCTCAGGAGACTCTTTTCCTCACCCTCTCCACATACCTATTGCCCCATTTTTCACTTCTTCCCAACCTTATATGTATTCATTCTAACTAAACACATTTCTATAGCAATTTACTCTGCTAACTATACTGTTTGGTCAACATTATAACCCTTGATGAAAATATTCAGATCTCTATTTTAGTACTAATGATAACAACAGGGGTATGTGTCAGGCACTTTTCTAAGCAATTTCATTATCTTGTTTAATCCTCACAGCAATGCTAAGTAAAATAAGCCAAACAGAAAAAGAAACACTGTGTGGTATCACTTGTATGTGGAATCTTTTTTAAAAAGCCAAATGCATAGAAACAGAGAGCAGAAATGTGCTTCCCAGGGGCTAGGGTGGGAGAAATTGGGAGGGGAGGGGAAAAGGGTACAAATTTTCAGTTATAAGATGAAAATTTAAAAGTCCTATCAGGGACTAGAAAATGTCACAGCAAGATTTGAACACAGGTCTCTGACTCCTGAGCAGGCGCTGGGTAAGCGACTGGACCTAAGTCACACAGTGAGTAGTAAGATTCAAACTCTGCTGTTCTGACCCCAGGCTCAATATTCCCTCTGCTGCACGAACCACCTTTGTTCCCTATCTTGAAGGGACGCTCCTTTTTTTCCTATCTGAGAGCTCCCTTTTTCTTTCTATGTGTCTAACCTTACTTCTGTTTCAACAAACAACTCATATCTCCAGCTTGATATAACTCAGCTAGCTTTCGTGGAGCACCTTTGATTTACAAACCACTGGCAGACTCACAGAGGCAAAGACACTCTTTCTTCACACATTTGGCCACTCGAATTATACATATATATTAACTCACTCAATCAACATCTGCTAGTGTTGGGCACTGTGCTAAGCCCTTGGGATACAAAAGTGAGTAAGACAGACAGAGCTTACACTCTGATGGGGAAGACAGATGAGTAAAACACGGAGTGATGCGAAAATGGGAAGGAACAAGCCAAGAGGCAGTAAGTGTGTGTGAGAGGTAAGTAACCCCGACAGAGCTGTCAGGGAGGATTCTACTAGGACTGGAGGGGGAACTGAAGTCATCCGGGTGTAGGAATAGGGAGGGAAGAGGACTCGGAGGGACTGCATGTGCCTAGTCACTGAAGTCAGCAGACTGTGATGCCGCAGGGAAGGACAAGTATGCGGCGCACTAGGACTGAGTGCACGTGCAGGGTGGGGTCGGGGTGGAGCACAAAGCAATGGGAAGCACTGAGTATCTTTGACTGTGAGGTTGACTTGACCAAAGCCACATTTTAGAAAGATTACTCTGGCAGTGAGGTGGAAACCAGGCTGGAAGTGGACAAGTCTAGGAGCAGAAAGACCAGCTGGAAGCCACCTGAATGGTGATAGCATGGGCTTGGGGAGGTGACAGGGAGGTGGGTGAACAAAGCGCCTCTTGCAAAACAGAAAGAGAAAGTCATAGAGAATGACTGGACAGAGGCATGAAGAAGGAAGAGAAATCAAAGATAATGCCCAGGCTTCTAGCTTAATGGTGGGGCCTCATAAATTGCTTCTCACTACAACTGGACACTTACTACAGCCTTCCAATTCCATCATGTCTAGGTCCTGGCCACCTCTGCAACCCTGTCTAGCTTGGTGTCACTTGCCAGACTGGCTTTCTGTGTGCTCCTGCATGCCTCAAGCTTGTTCTCTCCTACGGGTCTTCCCACTGGCTGCTCTCTGTACCTGAAGCTGACTCTTCCAGTATCTTCACATCGCTGGTTCCTCCTTGTCATTCAGGTCCCTGATGAAATGCCACCTCCCCCACAGACCTTACTTGGCCACCCTGTCTGTTATTCCATTTTATTTTACTTCTCACTATCTGTACTTAGTTTCTTGCTTATTACCTGCTTACTGCTGTTTCCCCACTTCTAAGTGTATACTGTATAAAAGCAAGAAGCTTATTTTGTTCATTGCTGAATCTCCAACACCTCAAGCAGCACCTGGCGTATGGTGAGTACTCAGTAAGTATTTGTTCAATAAATTAATGAATAAATAAGTCCATGTATAAGTGGGGAGCTCACAGGGAGAGTAGGCTTGAGAGATATGAAGACCTCAATATGGATATGAGGGCCTGGAGGAATATAGACCAATAAAATATAGATATTCAACTTGAGAGTTCTTAGTATGCAGCTCAGAACAGACTCTGTGCCTGACAATAACTTCAGTTATCACCATACTATATGGTAACCAAAGCCGTGGGACTAAAGGAGGCTCAGGCAAAGAATAAGAAGGAAGGCAGGGAAGTCAGCACCTAGAATAGCATCTGGCACACAGTGAATACTTAGTAAGTATGTACTAAACAAATGGACAAATCAATAAGGGGATATATTATAGTTACTTGCACACACATATGACCATATAGAACACTATGTAAGTTTCATTTGAACATCGAGTTTGGACCATTCATCTTTTGAACAACTATAGTCTACTACATGGTTCTGTGAATGCCAGGTGAAGGAATTCACAATATGCTATGAATTTATAGCACCTCATTTATTCCCTAACCTGTAGGTGGGTCCAGAAGGTCTAAGTCAATACGGGGAGAACTGTATCATTGCTCACAAATATCCACTCTCTCGTCCTGCCACTGACCCACCTCTGTCCTGTGGGACTGTCCATGTGATTTGCTTCTGCCAATGGTCTGTGAGCAGACATGACCTATGTCACCTCATGACGTGGCTTTCAACCCAATTGTGAAGTTGATTCAGCCTCCAGGGTTCACACTCACTACCAGGAGAGGTCCAGACAGGAGCTGCTCCTTTTAGCCTGTGTTCTAAAATGATAGCACACGTGGAACAGACCCACAGTCACCAGGAGCCTGGACGAAGGCCACAGCCCATCCACAGCCACACGTAACGTGAGTAAGAAGCCAATTTTGGCTGGTACCAACCACTGAGACTCAAGAATTACCACTGCAGCAAATTCTGACAGATTCTCGAACCCACAGAAGATGGTGAAAGCCTCTGGGATGCAGGGAAGGGAGCGTGGGCCTCAAGGACAAGGGTCTCATAGACAAAGTCCTCATCAAACACTTGCAGGAAATCTCCCAACAACACTTCCTACAAGACAATGTGATTTTCCCCATACCTAGGTAAAATGTGTCACACTAAAAATTAATGGATAAATATTCCAGGAATTTATGTTCATTATTAAATAGGGTTTTATTTGAAATTGCTATTATAGACTCTATTATGACCCCCTTGGTCTATTTCTCCATCTTGTATTCAGCCCCCACTCACCACCTGTGTTTTGAATATTTTTGTCTGCAAGCCTGCGGTTCTTAAGCTCCTCTGAAAGGAAATGCAATAAAAGTATAAACATAAAGGAGTATTAAAATTAAAATAATGATAATTAAATGATCAATTCTCATTTCTTTTACAGCCCTATAATTCCTACAGATTTAATCAAGCCATGAAATTTTATTTATAGGAAATTCTAGATGAAGAAAAATGAACTGAAATACATTTTTCATTCTTGCTTAATTAAAATGGCTCCCTTGAATAAAACGATATAAATACCCATATTAAGAAGCTTATTGTTGCTGGCTATAGCTATATAATTTTAATGATGTGACAATATGGATCTTACTATTTGTATCAAAAGTTAAATAAAATATGAAATAGTATATTGGGGGAAAGTTTTTAAATTAGCATACAAGTAATCTAGACTCCTATATCCATGTCTTTTAATGAATCCTTCCAATTACGGACAATAAATATCTCAAATGCAGGCATCTGATAACAATAACAATTACTTACACATAACTGTAATGATAAAGCAAATATACGAAGAAAATGGGTTAACACTTACTTCACAGTGATTCATCGTTTATAGTGGAAGAAATGCACCATTTTGAGGAGTAACACGCCAGAGACCGCACAAGGCACTTCACACATACTCCCCTTCATTAATAATATCTAAGTGAGAAACATCTGTATTATCTCTGATTCCTGATGAGGAAATGAAAAAGATTTAAATGCTTGACCAAGGTTTTACTTAAGTTTTTTAGAAATTTCACTCTGATTTTTAAACAAGAACAGCATTATAGATAAATAATAATGAATACTGATATTCAACTTTACCCAACAATTACTATGAACATTGCCCTCGCAAAACTACAGCCCAGCATACGATGCCGTGTTGAATTCTCTACAGTGTATTCAATGAGACAGAGTGTGTGGCGAGCGTCACTCGTGATAAGATTTAAGTGACCACCCAGGGAGGAGGGCCAGCGCCGCATCCACAACCCAGCGCTACATCCATGACCCAGTGCTGCATCCATGACCCAGTGCTGTGGAGGGAAGGGGCCACACCAGAGAACAGGCACATACCTGCTGCTTCTCCCACACACACTATAAGTAATTCTGTGTGTAACCAGCAGTTCTCAGTAAATGCAATGATTAGAATTTAAATGGCTAAAGTTGGCAGCAGCCAGAAGAGGATACCAACCTGTGTCTAGAAGAATGTCAGTCCATGTACAGGTGTTCCTTATCAATGGAGGGAAAGAAATTGTCACGGAATTCAGCTACCCCGGGGAGCAAGCTCGTTGACAGCGGTTTGACAGATAAAGAAGTAGCCAGCCAAATCAGAAAAGTCAGCACGGCCTTCAGCAGGCTGGCGAATGGAACAGAACACCAACACGGCATTGATCTACCAATCAAAACGGGTAGCTCCTGCACCACACCCACATCGCCGCACGGCGGTAGAGATCTGTACAAATCGAGTCTTGCAAACTGGTGGTAGGAATCACGGAGCCATACTTCAACAAGGAGGGTCCTGTAGCCAACAACCACGTGCCAGAACCTCTTATGTGGCCCCATTGTGAAGCCAGGGGCACTAAAGTCACATCACATAAAACTCGGGCTTAAGAGTCAGATAGGCCTGGGTCCTGAGCTGGCTATGCCACTTACTAACTGGGCAATCCCCGAGAAAGTGACACTCTGAGGATCAATGAGGGAAACGCTTCACTTTTCTGACAAAGAGGAAATGAGATGGCAACAGTAAGGTGTCCAGCACATGGCAGATGCTCAGTAAAGACAGTCATTTGTGTTATTAACCATTCGATCTGCTTGGCAGCGCAGTTCTCAACAGTCTTGTATGTTGAATCTTAAGCAGACTCAGGATAAAAATGGGATACCACGGAAGCTGAAGAGAGGATGGCAGTGTAGTCTAGAGACATTGTGGCCGGCACCAAATTCAGGCACACACAAAAGACAGCAGAAAAGCGTCCTAAAGGCGTACTGAAGCACAACCTCTAAGAGGGTGCTTTTCCCTGCAAAACGCTGATAGGCGGCCGCTACCGCTGCCACCGAGCTAGAGAACGTGTTAGGATTGGCTGCCTCGTAGCCATGGTCTCGGACGCACAGTGAGAAGAAAGGCTGGACCCCAGTAAATCAGATCTGATCGTAGCTAGGACAGCCCTGTGCCACAAATCAAGAAACTGTTTTCAGGGCAAATAACATGGAAGAAACTGTCCATCACAGTGGTCTCTTCCGTCACATCCGCCTTTCAGGGCCAGCATCGTCACAGGCAGCCTCACCTGCGGACCTGAAGGACGATAAAATAAAACATGCTCAAGTGGTCCACTGTGAGTAAAGGTGGAAAACACACACTGGGAGTTCTGAGTAGTCACACATCGGCCTGAAAAAAGGAAAAGATGAATACCAGGGCCTGACTAAAGATATATATTTGAAGGAACATTCTGGAGGTGGGGGTGAATGTGGCTTTCCTCAGACAAGTGTTTTACACATTTGTCCACAGAGCCACAAACAATACAAAATAGTGACGCTGATAGACGCGATTCACTTGGATTTTCAAATATCTTCAGAAAAGACTTTAAGACCTGGGGACTTTTCTACCCACGCACAGAGGTCTTGGTGGGAGGTTTCCCTCCATCACTTGGAATCACCCCAAACTTCCCAGACCCGTCCACATAGCCAGCGGGCGTGTAACAATGTGAAGTCCAAGTTCCAACACGGGTGTGTGTGCCATGAGGTTCAGCAGAAGGACGGTCACCAGAGACAGGCTGAAGTGACCTTCAGCCATCATCTTCCGTCACAAATGCAATCTCTTTCTGACCTCCTGCCTCTCGAGGGAGGAGAGCTGACCCGGCCAAGTCTGAGGAGATGCTGACGGCTCCACCTTCCTCAGCTGCAGCCTGCAAAGTACGTAGTCTTGGTCCTCTGCGCCATCTTACTTCCCTCCTTTCTTTTCCATTCTGTTCCCTGCACCCACTGAAGGCAAGACGTCTAGAAAAATACCCAGGCTGCTTTGCTCATTGTCAGGAGGAAAATATTACAAATACACACATACATAGGCATGTGTGTATAAGCACCTGTATACATGTATGTCCACATACATGCACGTGTGTACATATGCATATGTCTGTGCCTGTACTTATATGCAATTACATATGTATATGTGTATACTATATATGAATAAATTTACACACAAAATGTACACATACATACATGTACATGCACACACATATACATACATACGGTATATGACTTCATTTAGACCTATTCCACTTTTGTTGGCATCTCTGCCTAAGCTGGGGGGAGTGAATGGACTCTCACTGTATACATTTCCAATTGCAAACATCACATGTAAATACCTCACATGACCAAATGCATGTTCAGCAAGGGCAAACAGAAAGAGACATGGAGTGATTACAAATGTCTGTATTTTCTCCATCTCTAAACCCAAAACTGGAATTGAACACCTGCTACTAAAAAATTAGGTGGAATACAGATTTGTGTGTTTTTGCGTATTGCCAAATGCTTAATCAATTTGTAAGCATCTGCGGCAAACGTATACAGGTAAAACCCACCATGATTTAAAACTGTAACGATGAGAATGTATATTGTCGTAGCATTTTAGAATGTTCGGATGGGCCAAGTCCCTCGGCTGTGGTACAGCGAGTAGGCAGCAGTCGTGCCCAAGACAGAACAACCAACATGTAACAAAGGCCCCATTTGGGTGGTTGTTTTTCACTGTCATTTTCAGTCCCTGCTTCACCGTTCACTGGCTGTGGAATGTCGGGAAGGAAGTTCCTCCTGCTATGAAAGACGGAGGACCACATCTTCTTCTTCGCCAGGTTGCTATGAGGCATAGAAAACACTTCGCCAATGTTAAAGCACTCTACAAATAAGAGCTAGAAAAACATAATCTTTACAACTACTTCACAGTGGATGGTACCAGTGTCATTACCCCAGCTTCACAGTAAAGAAACTCGGGGAGGTCATGTGACGAACAGCGTTCTGCAGCCTCCAAGCCGGTCCCTCACTGGCTGACCCCAGCTCACCCCTCTGAAAGTGCAGCTCCCCAGGCTTCTTATTAGTTATTAAGATCGCATATTTTAAAATACCTTTGAAGCAAAGGACAAACACGCTTTTTTCAAATTCTTGTTTTTATGACAGGGTGAGCTATGTAACGTATCTAACCCATTTAAAGAAATTATTTTTAAAGCATTAAAGTGCAGAAGCTAGGGTGGAAGGCAAACCATGAATGACCTGTGAGGACAGGTGAGAGTGGCCGTCTGAGTTTTGACCTTTGCAGGAAGGCAGCCTGGCGAAAGGAATGAAGGAAGAACATTTCGTGCAGAGGGAGCACCCTAAAAAGTTGGGAAAAGACTTCGTTGGAGACCAGTTAGGAGCTGTCACATAAGTCCAGGGGAGAGAGGACGGCAGCCTCGTCCGGAGCCACTGCGGCCGGCACCAAACGCGATGGGTGGAGTAGAGCTATGTTTCAGGAGTCAGACAAGCTGGACTTGAGGAGGGAACTGACACATTTTGCATTTGAGCACCTGTGTGAATGTTTGGTAAGCAATAATTAGAAAAAGTGAGATGATCTAGTGAGGAGACGATCTCGATATAACAGATGGTATGATAGGAGGTTCTTGAAATGAATTTTTTATTGTGATAAAATGCACATAACAAATTTTTCCACCTCAACCATTTTTAAGCGTAGGGTTCAGTGGCGTTAAATACACTCACATTGTTGTGTAACTGTCACCACCATCCATCTCCACAGCTCTTCACATCTTGCAAATCTGAGGCTCTGCATTCATTAAACCGTAACTTCCTGCCCCTGCTTCTTTGCAAACCCCAGCAAATACCACCCCACTTCCTGTCTCCATGAATTTGACCAGTACACCAGGTACCTCGTATAAGCAGAATCATACACTGTGTGTGCCTTTGCGACTGGCTTACTTCACTCAGCGTCATGTCCTCGAGGGTCACCGATGCTGTAGCCTGTGTCAGAATTTCCTCTAGAGAAGAAGAAAGTTGTATGATGTGGCCGTGGAAAGAGTGACGGAGTCTGCAGCACCGTCTCTCTGGGCCTCAAACTGAAAGGATCAGGGAAGAGCTGGGCTCCATTCAGTTTGCCCATCGGTTTTTAACTGAAGGGCTGACATGGATAATCATTGGGACTGAGGGGGAGAATTGAAAAACACCTCCAGGTACCCACAGCCATTTATTCTAAGACACACTGAGTACAGTGACGATTACCCAAAGATTTTTCCCCCTGAAGCATCTAAGTTTCCCCAGGTCACTGGCATGGGGGTGAGACCCTATGGAAATCAAAATATTTCTCTTGAGTTTCTGCCCAAACACGAAGCTGCACCCAGACAACAGCAAAACTGAAGCAATACCAACTTCTTTGCAAGCCCCCCCTCCAAGGGCTTTAACATAGCACTCTGTAATTTCCAAGCTTACATTTCCAATTCTATCAGTGTCCCAGAAAATGGAGGTTACCAAAATGATTGTTATTATCCCCAACATTTGGTAACAGAAAAACAACAGGGCTGGGTCCCGTATGCGTCACCACTGCCATCTAGAATCCGCTCGCAAACAATTTCCATCACGGCCTGATTCACCCAGACCCACTGACAATAGCTCCCCCCTCCCACACACAAAACAGAAGTCTTTAATCTTCCAAATACTGGATGAAGGAAAAATTGTAGAAGGCTTTGAAAGGAAGCTAATAATTTAGGTTTGAATGACTGGCCGGCTATTTTTCTGCTATTTTATTTTCTTTGATTCCTAATCTCACAAAGGCCTGTAGTTCAGATGAGAGTCTTCGAAGATAGGAAGGTAAGACTGGGTCATTATTTTGCCACTAAAGCACTAGCAGGGGGAATGTTGGGGAAGACTTGATTTGCTTACTCCCAACAGCTAGATGACTCCATGTCTGCGGCAGACGGCAAAGCATTCTCTGCCTCCATTCACAACAGGTGCCAGACAAGCAGGAAAGGCCAACAATACCAAGTTCTTCACACTTCGCAGTGGCTGGAACAGCCAGTGTAGTGCAATTAAACCAAAATAAAATCAATACGCCCCTTCATTAACATTCTACCTCACAAACGTCAGAATATTGCCCCTGAATATCTAATTGCAGCTTCCCCTCACGAAAGTCTATTTTGAAGCCTCTGTCAAATTGAAATTGAGCTCCCTGATCACATCAGCGAGCAGGCTTATTTTAGGAATAAAGGATTCTTGTCTTAAATCACGGCGACATTGGCTGTGTGGCCCAGTGGAGTTTTTAGCCACAGCTGAAACCAGCACGCCCCAGAAGTCAGCCTGAATTGCAGGGTTTGACCTCATTTTGGCACAAGTGAAGGGCTGACACTCCAGCACAGCCTCAGAAACTCACATTAATTGGAGGAATCATATCATGGCTCCTGTGTGGTTTCAAGGCAGAGGGGGCCAGCAAGAGATTCTGCAAAGCGGATTGTCCTCAGCACTGCTGGTGAAGGCCTGTGAGGGGTTGGGGGCAGGCTAGGCAACCTGGGAGCTTCTGGCCACTGAGCTCAAACAAGGCAGAAAAAAAAATCCCTTCTTTCCGGAGGGAAATATTTGCAGGGAAGTTTTCCCAGTCATTGCTCACTAAGATAATTACATTTGACATTTTAGGAACACGACACAATAGCTAAAACATATAAATGTAAATGACTTGCAGTAAGAAATATAAATGGGCACCCAGTCAAAGACCAACTGCCCCTCTTCTGAGGAAATGTGCGCCCAAAGTTGCTCATGGTGGTGACTTAAAAAAAAAAAGAAAAAGGTCTATAATATATCATGGATTTTGAAGAGGAAGCTGTTTTCAAATTTTATAGAAAATAAAATATCTAAATTCAATTATGATGAGTAACGTATGTAATAACAACATATTTCTCTACTAGGTGCAGTATAAAATTTAACACTGAAATTCAATTTGCCACTCTGTTCACTAATAGGCAGGTAATAATAGAATATTAATATTATTACCTTAAGCAGGAAAAATTTTTAATTAAATACATCAATATCATGGTAAATGAACTCTTCATAGCACCATACAGAAAAAAAAAAAAAAAAAGAAGAGGGTGGAGAGAGAAGGAAGGAAGGAAGGAAGGAAGGAAGGAAGGAAGGAAGGAAGGAAGGGAGGGAGGGAGGAAAGAAGGAAGGGAGGGAGGGAGGGAGGAAGGAAATATTATATTTGATACATTGAAACAAGTTATTGTGGTAATTTCAAACATCAGACTCATCACCTGATAGATAAAAACAAACTATTTAATATCTTTAAGTCTCGGGGTCTTACTCTGCAGTAAAGCAGGGATGGAAAAGGTACCTCCCTCATGGAACTGCTGCGAGAACTAAAACAGTAACTACGTGTAAACGCTTTGGCTCAGTACCAGGTACCCGCACCTACTCAATCATTCTGGTTGTTTACACATCAAATGCTTGTCACAAGGCAATTAACCTTCAAGATTCTCTTGCTATCATTAAGAAGAGCTGAAACTTTTTATCAATACTTATTAATTCTTTTTTTAGAACAATGTCCCATTACATCACACACCAGATACCATGCTTACGTATTTCTGTCTTTCTAGAAGAAACCCCTCATGTTTGATGAATACAAGCTACACTTTCATTGTCAAAGGCAACAGAAGCCATTGTAATTGAGGCGGAAGTATTCTGACAATAATGCTCAGCTGCAGAGAAGCGAGGCTAAGTTAATCCTCACTCTGCTCTTGGAGGAAGCTGACAACTGGGAAGGGAGCCATCAGGCCGCCTGCGGAGGGAGCCACGGTGTGGCACGAGGCCCCAGGCCCCCTGCCCTGGTGCTCCCCACTAGCTCATGAACAGGGTCCTGTCAGCTGGCTGGTTTGAGTGCGTGCCTGCACATGTATGTAGTTGCATCCCAGAAACAGGAAACGTAAAATGTATAAATAAGGGTTTGGAAGGCAGGAGAAAATAATACCTAATAAACAAATTCTGTTCCTAACCTAATGGAAGGGATGGACACTTAACTATAATCTAAGACAGCCTGTGCTGAGTACAGTTCAGTGATGTCCACTAAAAGATGACAATACTGAGAAAGACTGACTTAGTGTAAGTCCCCTGCACATTGGCCCAAGAACGGATACTGAGTCGTCTCTGCAAGATGCTTCACTCCGTGAAGGCAGAGCCCTCTGTCCTCTCGTTCACCACAGTGTCCCCAGCACCTAACACGGAGCCAGGGAGACACAGGTGCTGATAAGTGCATGATGGATGAATGATGGGAAAAAAGACAATTTCAAGATACTGAGCCCGAGGAGTAAAGAGGGCATTACCAGGCACCTCTATGGCAAATACGAAGATGGTGCTCGCTTGCAACAGGGAGAATGGGGAGGATAAAGAACTCGGTTACAGACGCTGTGACGTTTTTGCAGACCACAGAACTAACAGTGACTCTCAACAGTACAGTCTTCTTAGAGTGGCTGGGGAAAGTCTAAACGGCATTCAGACCATCACTAGTATAGTCCAGATTTCTCTTTTAGAAGTTCCTTTGCCGGGGCACACGCACACTCAGTAGGAACCTGAGTTCACTTTTCTACCTCACTTTTCTATTGGAGATTTTGCCCATTTAGCCTAACAAACCATCTTATCATTTCACCTCAGGTCAGTTTGTCACTTTCTGATCTGGAAATTTCACTGTTCAAACCTGTTTCTTTTTTTTTAACTTACTAATTTTACTTTATTAATCCACTAACTTCATCTGCTGAAAGATCCCCAGTACTTCCTTTGTGTTAGCCAGTCTCTCTAGTTCTTAGTATTTGGCTTAAAGCAAATATAATTCAGCTTTTAAAATACTCCTTTATATAAGACCTGGTCACCAACTTTTAGAAACATAAGTGAAAGGTCCAGCTTTCATTTTAGCTCCATCAGACATGTCCTTCATGAGGTGGCAACAGGGTCGATTCTCCAAGGAGAATTCTAACCATCCAGCGCTCTACTCCCACCTGCGGGAGGATTCTTGGGCTGCGTACGAGCACGGACAAAGCCATTCCCTGGGCACCTGAGCGGAATGACACTTGGACACACAGAGATTCACTCCCAACCTAGAGATCTCGAGTCGAACGCCTTACCCAGGCGACTGTGGGATGATACGCAGGCTAAGTTACTGAAAGACTTATTTCCAGAACACTCCGCACCCTCAGAGACACTGACAGCCAGGACACTTGCCCCAAAATGAACCTAAGATCTGCGCTGCAGAGTGTAATTTACCAAGGCAGGTTCCAGTCACAGAGCAGGCGTGCGTGTCCCCAAAGGGAAGCCCTCCCTCTTTCGGCAAGTGAACAAAGGCAAGTGAACAAATAGTGCACGCCCCGTACATCCACAGGAGGGGTCTGCGGATGGGAAGTCTTGTCCGTCTTCGTGGAGTGCCCTTCAGCCCTCTTTCCAAGAAAGAGGTTTAAAAACCATACACATGCCAGCTACCTATTTTTAACCCAACTGGTTTGTCCTTCTTTATTCTTTTATGTTTTCTTTTTATGCTTGAGCAGAGTCTGATCTTTATTTCTTTTCATTTTTCAATTTTTATTTTTCCAAACAAATTTTAACTTTGTATTTAATGTGTTCAAGCATTTCACAGAGAATTTGTCTCCAGGCATGATTCCTTTTTTTGCTTTATTGAATTTATTGGGGTGACATTGATTCATAAAACCACACAGGTTTCGAGTGCACAATTCTATAACACATCATCCACACACTGCATCGTGCGCTCACCACCCAAAGTCAAGTCTCTTCCATTGCATTTATCCCCAGTTTGCCCTCTCCCACTGCCCCCACCCCACTTTCCCTCTGGTTATCACCCTACTGTTGTCTGTGTCTGTTTGCCACATACAAACACACACACATACACATATATACGTATATATACAAAATATATCTATCTCTACCTATCTAGAGATAGATAGATATAGAGGTAAATGTTTTTATTAATCCCTCCACCTTTCTCCACCCCACCCCCCAAACTCCCTCCCCTGACAGCTGACAGTCTGTTCTATGTATCTATGCTGCTGTTTCTGTTTTGTTTGTTAAATTATTTTGCTCATGAGATTCCACACATAAGTAAGATCATACGTTATTTGCCTTTCTCTGACTGACATATTTCACTTAGCATAATAATTTCCAGGTCCATACACACTGTCGCAAAAGTTAAGATTTCCTTCCTTTTTTATGGCTGAGTAGGATCCTATTATGCAAATGTACCCCCGCTTTTTTATCTACTCACTTACTGATGGGCACTTGGGCTGTCCCCAGCTCTTATTCTTTTATACTTTTAATTATGAAAAATCCAAACATACAAAGGTAGAAATATAGTATAATGCACCCCCATGTACCCAGCATCCAGCTTCAAAGGTAATTTGTGACAAGTCTTGTTCTCTATAAATCCAACCTACTTCCCCTTTCTACATGTTGTTTAGAAATTCCCCAGCATTACCATGCTCTTTCAGCAAACACTTAGGTATATATCTCTAAAAGACAAGGACCCCCCTTTCAATAAGCACAGCCTCCCAAAATCAACAATTCCATGATATCATCACCCACCGTTCATACACTTGATTGTCCTATAAAAGATCTTTACAAAATTACAATTTGCCTACTTGAATCAGTATCCAAACAAGGAACATACATTATGATTGGTTGATAAGTCTCTTGGTTTTTTATAGCCCATAGATTTCCCTCCTGCCTTTTGTTTTCTTTCCTGCAGGCTAAATTTGTTGAAGAAATCATGTTATTTGATCTGGAGAGTCTCTCAAAGCCTGGATTTTGCTGACTGCCTCTCCATGACATCACTTAACATACTCCTCCATTGTCCACATTTCTTCTTCATTGACAGGTTTATTGGAAGCTTGATCTAATACTAGTACAAAAATTTTTTTTTTGGTGAGATGGCTTCAGACCTGGCGTGTGCACGTCTATCAGGAGATACATAATGGTCCAGTTTTCTCTCTCTTTGCAAAGCTAGCAGCAATAAATAGTCACTGCCTAAATCAAACTGTGCGTTAGGACTGCATAAAGATGATATTCTCGGTCTATCATCATTCCTTCTTCATTAATCTGGAATCCTTCTGGAAGTATAAGCTTCCTGTCATCAAATATTTGATATCCTGGGGTACTGTTTACATAAGAAATGCAAGATGAATGCTAAATTCTTTTCCTTTACTTACCAGTTTCCACAAAAATTGAGTTCTGCGTCATACAAAAATGACCCCTGAGTTTGAGGGAGGGGGCATTGGTGAAAAGAGCTGTGGGATGACCAGCCCATGACTCAGATGAACCGGACACACTCACGCTCACTGCAGTCATTCCTCCCCGTCTGGGGATGGTCCCGGCTTTGTCCAGCGGGAGCCTGGGCAAGTTGGCTCCCAAGTCCATATGCCCTGACCCTAACTGTCCTTAATAGCCTCCTTACTTTCTAAAAGACAAGATACAAGGAGGACCCCCCCCCACAATGGAATTTATTTCTTAAAAATTGTGTATTTATTCTTACATGTTCAAACTTCAGTCACCTTCAAAGTACTCTCCATTTGCCCTGGCTGGTGTAGCTCAGTAGATTGAGCGCAGGCTGCGAACCAGGCATCGCAGGTTCGATTCCCAGTCAGGGCATATGCCTAGGTTGCAGGCCATGTCCCCCAGCAACCGCACACTGATGTTTCTCTCTCTCTCTCCCTCCCTTCCCTCTCTAAAAATAAATAAATAAAATCTTAAAAAAAAAATAAGTGCTCTCCATTTGAGGCAATACACTCCTCTCCAGGATGTGCTTTCTATGGCTCAGAACAGTTTTTGAACTTGTCGATTTTTATGCCTTTTAGTGCTTCTGCCATTTTTTGGTTGTACCTCTTCCACAACAGCAAAAACGTTTCCCTTTGAGGACTTTTTGTCATCCAGGAAAACAAAGAAAAAGTCACTCGGGGAGAGATCGCAGGAATAGGGAATGAGGGGCACAGGGATCATGCCATTTTGTGGTCAAAAACTGAACACTCAGTGCAGTGTGGGCGGGTGTGCTCGGGAACCACCCATCAATGAAATGGGCAAACACATTGGAAGAGTCTTCAAAAATGATTCACTGAAGCCAAATGCAGCCTCTCACCACACCACCAGCTGGTACACTGATACAGATGCATTCCTAGAACATTCACATAGTGGAGGAAGTCTAGACTACAAGGAGCCCACCAGCCAGAAGATAATTCTGGTTTTTGGCCCCCCACCCCCTTGTACTGTAGGTTTATCTTTGATATTTCTTACCCCTGCCGGGAATCAGCCATTTCTTCAAGTTCTTTAATTTTACTGAAAGATGGTACTTAGGGACCACAACCTAGGTGCTAGGAATTGCTACGAGGTGGTCACTCTTTCTGCAGTTTTTCAGTGGGAAGAACTAGTAATACATACATATATGTATTAATACATATAAATACACGTATGTGCATACATACAGAATACTTCACAATTTCATAATGATACTTCTATTTAAAATTGGGATGAGAGAGCTTTAAAATTAACTATATTAATCTTGTATCTCTTAACATCGATTCTCCATGCCAAAAATCCCAGTTCCTCAAAAACACCAATGTAATCACTAGTTTTCTTTACATTAACAAACAACAGTCTTGGAATACTACTGATATAGAGACTGCTATCAACAATATATTTGCTGAAAGCAGCTTCAGACTTTTTGAATTATTTTTGCCATTGGGGCACATCTCTCTCAGGATTCACAGATCACCACCGTGTTTTAAAGCACTTGGAATAGTTCACCCCTGTGTCAACCGAGTATACGATCAGATTCACTGATTGTACTTTACTACTGATTTACGAGGTTTCTTTTAAATTTTGATTTTGTATTGTAATTATGTAAAACATATACATGGTTTCAAAGTCAAATTTACAAAAGAGAATGGCCTTATTCTTCCTTCCCAAATGCTAGCTGTTTTTTTAACTGCATGGTTTACCCCCCATTTCTTAAAATATATGCACATGGATATATATTTATTTTATATCTCCTCTGTCTCAGCTATTAGTATCATACTATACATACTTTCCCTCCCTTGCCTTTTTTATTAATCTAACAATAAACCTTAGAGATCACACTTCATTCCGAAGATGGTCAGCTTATTCAACCAGTTCCCTATTGAGGGGCACACGAGTTATTTCCAATCTTTTACTGCACAAGTACTACCATAAAAACATTATTAATCCTTTACATTTCCATACTTTTGCATTTCTTACAAGTGGGAGCCCCTTCATTTTAAAATGTAAACAGAAAAATAAATACCACCCAAAATTTTTAAAATAAAAAACAAAACACAAGACTACTTAGAGTGGGAGAACTGAAATCTGACTCCAAAGAAAGAGAAAATTAAGATTATTTTGAACTTAATTAGTATGCTGAGAGAGTTCCAAGAGTACATTACAGTCATAAAATAAGAATAAACTGTTTTAAAACATGTAAAAAATGAGAGAACGAGAGTGACGTTAGGCCTGGCCCATGTGGCTCCATTGGTCGGAGCATCCTCCCATGCACCAAAAGGTTGAGGATTCATTCCCCAACAGAACACGTACCAAGGTTCGTGTTGGGTCCCCGTTTGGGGCACTTCAGTATTTCTCTCTCTCTTCCTTGCTCTAGAATCAATAAATACATTTTTTAAATATATTAAAAATAAAAAAGAGTGATATTAGTGTTTTTTGTTTAGTCAAATTCAATAGAAGGACTAGAAGATAAAGTTTTTAAAAATCTACAAAGTATAGAATAGCCAAAAAGGTTAAAAATAATAGAGAAGAGTTAATAGGCTTGGAA
The DNA here is from genome assembly GCA_004024845.1 of Tonatia bakeri. Taxonomy (NCBI): domain Eukaryota; kingdom Metazoa; phylum Chordata; class Mammalia; order Chiroptera; family Phyllostomidae; genus Tonatia; species Tonatia bakeri. The sequence continues at coordinate 69,330 of PVIA01008034.1, forward strand.
AATCAATTCAGATATGATAATTATCTAATAAGATTTTCAGGGGGAAAAAGCAAAGTAAAGAAAAGGAGGAATTTTTTTTTTTAAGATTTTATTTATTTATTTTTTAGAGAGGGAAGGTAGGGAGAAAGAGAGAGAGAGAGAGAAACAGCAATGTGCGGTTGCTGGGGGACATGGCCTGCAACCTAGGCATGTGCCCTGACTGGGAATCGAACCTGCGATGCCTGGTTCACAGCCCGCACTCAATCCACTGAGCTACACCAGCCAGGGCAAGGAAATTTTTTTTTAATAGGCAAAAGCTTCCTGGAGCTGATGACTTTGGACTGAAACTCCACCAAGTGTCTAACGGGACCACAGCCTTCCCCAGCCTTGTGAAATTACAAACACCAAACAAGTGGGGAATATTTTAAAATCTGCGAAAAAGGTGGGGGAACACCTATTACAAAAGGAAAAGAATGAGACTGGTATGAGAGTACTCATAAACAACCCTGGATAATTGAAAACAATGCACTATTACCTATTGAGTTCCAAGGGAAAATGAGTTTAAGCCTCCGTATCTCCACCCACCTAAATATAAATAGCATTCGAAAGTAAATATTCATAAGAGCACAAAATATATTTACAGTAATGAAGGACACAGATATATACCCCCCATAGACACTTTATGAGAAAATTACAAAAAGGACTTCAGGAAAAAGAGCAAATAGGAGCAAACTAGCTTAGCAGTGTCATGAAAAAATTCTGAGATGGCAGGTATGCAGGCCCAAAAACAATGTCTTTCAGATGAGAATAGATTCCATTTAATAAAACCCACAATTTTCCACTGTAAGATCTAATGTCATGGTGGAGAAGACATATTCATTGTATCGACAAATATAAAGCAATTAGAAATTCCAAGAAAAAAAAATAGAGAGTTGTGCCCTAAAGCCATGTTCTAAATTTGAAGCAAACTGACACTTCCACCTGATTCTGAGAAACTAATTGAGATTTTCCTTAAGAGGAAATATTCTTTGACTGTAATTCTTGGACATTCCCCTTTGAGAAGCAAGAGTTCAGTTCCACAGAAGAAATTGCATTCTCCAAAGGTCAGAACATAATACTTACTTGATCATAATATTGCAAGTGTTATTTATTCTCAGGTTTCAACAATTTACGTATATAAATCCTGAAAATGTAAAAGTAACTGAACTAAAGGTAGAAAGACAGAAAGGAATCTAGAGGCATTAATTTTATACCGAAGTGAGAAACTTCAACTGAAAATCTAAAAGTCATAAATAAGGGGGAAGGTGATCAAAAGGTGCAAACATCAAATTGTAAGAGAAATAAGTCCTGGGATGTAATTACACCAGGGCAACTGCAGTTAATGATACTGCATTGTATATTAGAAAGTTGCTAAGAGAGTACATCTTAAACTTCTCAGCATAAGAAAATAAAATGTGTAACAATTTGGGGTGATGGATGCTGACCAGATTTACTGCGGTGATCATCTTGCACTATATGCATGGGTCAGTTCACAATGTTGCACACCTGAAACTAATATAACATTATATGTCAGTTATATCTCAATTTCAAAACAAAAATTCAATTACAAGATTAAAAATTATATATATTATACAATATTATAAAATTTTATATACATATATTATTTTGGAGGAAAGCGGCAAGAATGTGTGAGATCAATTCCTCTTTCATGATTGGAATGCAGTTGATCCTGTCTAGAGTTGATAAATTAGGAAATATATGGGGTCCAGCACAAATGACACCCCTTTTTTATTATAAAATCTTCTATTACAAAATCATAAGCAGGTGATTCTGTAACATAACAATGTTACACTCAAGCACAACATACGACATTTTAGGTGAAATGTTCAAATTAACCCTATACATTAAGGGTTAATATATACATACATTAACCTATACATTATACACCCAGATTAGTATTACCCTACCAGCCACGCTCAAGCAGGCCTTCCCTCTGCCAGACCCCATATATAATGTTACAGATATATAAATAGAGAAATCTGGAAATGATTCCCTCTGGGGAGTACTGAAGTTGGGAGGCCATATACTTCTTATTTAATACCAATCTGCATGATTAGAATTTTTCATATTTAATTAACGGTAAAATACGAGAATGAATAAATATATGTCAACTATAGGCTTTCGTTTACAACGCATTTCCCAGAGAGCACGGAGGCACTGAAGACTATTGTTATCCGATGAAAGGCTTGCAAGAGCAGAGTTAACAGGCAGTAATTTGCTGATGGCAACAGCACCACGTGACAGGCAGAATCACCTATGGCTGCCACATTCCCCTTGGAGCGGGCTCAGCATCGCTCTCCTGCTCTCTTTTCCGACTACCTGGGCATAAGAATAAAAATTAAAAATACATTACTATTCCTTATATGTTGTCTTTATTAAGTGATCCTTTTGCTGTCCTTAAAGTTTGAGTGGACCATTTTACTTTTCTTTTACAGAAAGTGAAATTAAGTTGTTTAATTTGGAATCCTGTTCCCCACTGATTTTTCTCTCACCCACTAGCTGCCAATCAAAATGAAAATGATCTTTTTGCTTGAACTAAATAAACATTAGTGTCCTCCAGACCCCATTTTTTTTCCAACTGGAGAATTTACCTTTTCAAAGAAGCCGAGACTTTTTCGTCCTCAGAGAAATCATTTCGCTCTATCACCGCAGGCAATGTTTCAGTATTCAGTGATTCCGCCTTATGTTAATAGGTTTTATCTCCTTGATAAGTATGCAAATAAGATCTTTCTGGAGTCCTCAGGTTCTTTATGGGAGGAAGTTCGTGTTAGAAAATTTCAGCCACTCAGACGTATTAACTCACACACTTTGACAAATGTGTTAATAATGGTATCCTTGAATTAATTAGGACTCTCGATCTCATTGCACCAGTTCCTTGATAAGAGGGGTTTGACCCCCAGCTGTCTTTAAAACTCAGTTTCTCCCTCTATAAAATGGGGATACACCACCAATTCCACAGAGCACATCCTTGAGCATCCTATCTAAAACGACAACTCCCTCACTCTTTCCCCTTTATCTGAGTTATTTTTCCTAATGTAGCACTTATCTCTATCTGCTATTACTCTTCCTATCTGTTCTTCTTTGTTTATTACCTACCTCCCATACCAGACTACACATTTCTTGAGGACAGGGCCCCACCTGCTTTGTTCACACCTGTATCTGCAGCTCTTAAAACAGTGCTTAGTGCCTCTCAGTAAATGTTCCTTGAAGGACTGCCTGAATGAAGAGTGTTGTTGAAAGATTAAAACGAGATAATGCATGTAAAATGCTTAGCACTATGAGAACATCAGCATTCCCTAGGTTGTCTTAATAAACAGAACCAATAAGTTTGTTGGGTTTTTTGCCTAGGGGCAACAAGAAAAAAATTACTGAGAAACTAAGGGCTCCAGGAACAAATACAGTTTGGATGGCTCTGCAGTGTGAGTACGGACAAACCACATTGTCACATGGAGACCAGAAAACAAAACTCGTAATTTGCCAGGAAGTCCTAACCTATGATGAGATTGGCTGGTGGCCTACTGAGAGACTATTGTCGACGAAAAGATGTTCACATAACCAGAGAGGCCTGAACGAGCTTCTGGGATGCTGAATCAAAGAGTTTGCAAATGGAACTCTTGGAGGGTATTCCACCCCCTAACCACCACCCTGGATTGCAGGGCAGGCTCCCCTGTGAACGTAGGAAGAAAGAAGAGACCATGTGAGCACACCGTGCCAACTCTAACCTGTGCGACTACTCACCATGCGGGACAGAAGCAAGAGGGACGAGGTGGGCAGGGATCAGTGGCGGAAAGGGAAGGAGAAGGCTGATAATACACTTGTGGCAATTGGGGATTTCACGCTCATTGGTACTTTGCCCTTAATCACCTTCTGGAAGGTTTCACATTAGTAAAATAATAGTGGCTTTTGAATTCAACATCTGAGCATTTCCCGTGACACCCGATCCTAAATTACGTGTGTGATTCAGTGGTCTTAACCAAAAGTCTAAGATCCACATTTCTTCATTAAAAGATATTCATCTAAACTATATGTAGATATATTTAAAGGGCTTCTTCTTACAGTCTGGCTTGGCAATAAATCTTTCCCAATCTCTTTTTAAAAAAAAATAGTTTCATGGACCTGTGTGTGCGTGTGTGTGCGCGCATGCACGTGTGTGTGTGTGTGTGATTGAACACAGTTCCTCCCACCAAGTGTTACCCCTTCCTGTCCAACCCCAAGGCCTTACTTGCTATCAATTGCCCGATTAGTCATTTTGGGTTTTTCCCTTTTTCAGGCTTCTAGAATACAAAAGCATTGCTACCACTTTCCACGCCTATCAGTTACGCAGTCTAACGGGGTCAAGATTTTTTCAACCCCCTTCCCCTCCCCCAAAGCACTGCACTCCCCAGCCAGCGCCAGTGAGGCATTTATCAGTCTGTGTCTTAATTTTTTCTTGCTCATCGGCTTTTCTCCAGTCACTCATTTAAAAAAAAAAAAAAAGTCCACTCTCCCACCATTTCTAACCTTCAAGAGATCTGCAAACGGAAAGCAATTCCTTGGCTTCATCTTTGCTGCGGCAGGAACAGCTCCCCATCGGGGTCCCATGGAACGAATTCTTTTAAGGCAACAGGAAGAGAATGTACGTAGGCTGAACTGCACTGATATCAAGTTGCTCTTCTCCATTTAAAGTTTTCTGTTCCCCGGGAGGCAGCAGCCAGGTTCGAACCCTAGCATGGCTGTTTATTAACTGTATCGCCTTCAGAAGGACCCTGCCACTTCCTGATTCCCAGTGTCCTCATCTGCGTGATGGTGACAATAATACCTTCTTCACCTGATGGCGGAAACTGAACGTGAGTGAGTGACAGGTGGAACCCAGCACACAGAGTCATTCCTCTTCTTGTATTGTTTATTCTTGATACTGATCATTATCTGCCGATCAATTAAACCCTTGTTATCAGTATGGATTACCTGATGGTCCTGGAACAATAAAAGTGGAAAGATACAGATCACCGTGGTTTTATTTTTGTCATAAGCAAGTTCTGATTCTTCCTCCAAGCCACGCTGGCACCCTTTAACAATTCCACAGTCCATAAGTCTAACGAGGTAGGCTAATGAAAACAAGCTAAAGGAAAGCGGGCTTGTCTAGACACATACCCTAGCTTCTGAGCCCGGCCCTTCACATGCTTTGTTCCCACACATTTTGAGAGCTTATCGTTAGAAGATCAGCGATCATGTGAGGTATTAAAAATACTCCCGGTGGAGTCTGGAGCTGGCGTGGAAGATACACTTGTTCGAGGTTCCTTTTCACTTCACGATGGCACAACTCTACTAAGAGAGCTTCTAAAATTCCCATGATACCAAACTATTTTCTCACAGCAGCATTACTTAAATAAGGGGTTTGATTTGCCTGAAAAAGCCAAGACCGTCATCATTATCAACCAGGACAAGAGAAAAACACTGCCCTGGAAATCAGAAACTCCAAATGGAAACCCCTCATCTGAAGATCAGCTGTCACCTGATCTGAGAAATGTGGGCTAAGCTCCATCCGCATACCCTTGTGTCTTATTTCAGCTCTGAAATTCCCATCCCAGGGCCACCAAGGACAGCAGGCCACGAAGGAACACGCGAGAACCGCTGCCTCTTCAGAAGCGGGTTTGCCACTTTCAGACCTGCCTGTCCCTGAGAAAGGGCTGGGGGTGCAGAACAATCATTAAAGGAAAAAAAATAACAGGTGGATTGAGATCGAAAGGTGCTCCCTGCTCTCTCTCTATGCTGTAAGAGTGACTTTAAGCAACTGGTCAAATATGTGCCTTTGTGCACCAGAAACATTCAGTAAAGGACTTGTAGATGTCTGAAAGAGAGTGATTCTCCACATTAATGATGCTGTTTGGGGGGCGGGGTGCTCAGAAATTCTCCTGACTGCTGGCTGGCAGAGTCATCTCTCCTTCTAGACCGGCCCACATTTCCTTCTCACACACCCTAGAGAGTGGTTAATTAGCATCATCACGCACCCAAAATAAATAAGAGACTAGTCCTCACTGTTTAAAGGCCCAGATTATTTTAATATTCCAAGAGTAACCAAGGCAACCAGAGTTTAAGAAATACAGTATTACTGCCAATAAAACTTTCTAATTTGTTTGATTTTTTTTTAGGACAGTTATTCTTTGAAACTCAAAAAAATAGTGTGAAGTTTTAATGACACTTAGAAAAATTTTCAGGATTAACTTCCAGCTTTATAATATAAGCCCACATCAATAAAATTTTAATCATCATCCAGCATTTAACACACACACTGGCACACACACACACACGCGATAAATTTATATGCACATATCAGAAATGCCACATCTTTAGTATGCATTTATAAGTAGGCCCAAAGAGAGTTTTTCATAGAAATGTTAATAATTTCCATAAAAAGTCCTCACGTACTATACGTAACATTTAACATTTTAATTAATTACCTATTCAGGAAACACTTGGGTACTTGCACAATCCAGCGTGATTAACACAGCGTTAGTGTGAGGACATAATAAAAATTGTCTAATAAACCCTTCCTCAACATGTTTCCTCTTTTCAGAGCACTGCGGTTCAGCACCCTGATAGCAATGCTCCAGTCTGTTCTGCACAAGATCTGGCCTCGTCCCGCCCTGCGTGATTTAGGGAAGTCTCACGGGAGACCCTCTGGCTATGAGGAAAGAAAGCGAGAGCACGTGGCACTCTGCAGCCCACAGAAGCAGATTCGAAAATAGACCTGGGTCCTTCCTCCTGAACAAATACTAGAATTATGATTGTCCTGGAGAAATAACTCTAGCAGAGGGGAAAGAAGAAGTTAAAGATGGCCCTTTCCTAATCATCGCTACCATTTATTCGTGCCTACTATGTGCCAGCACTGTGCAGTCTACAGACTTCACCTGATTCCTTCCCCAAACGCCCTGGCAAAATATGCATGAAAACTCCACTTAGCTGATGGTAAACCTGAAGCTCAGAGGTAAGGGGCAGGGAGTTTTTGCAACGACAAAGTCATGCCACTTCAAAGACCGCACTCACTCCTCTCTTTCAATGGCACTGCGTGGGGACATCTATAGTATGTTAACAGAGA
>PVIA01008035.1:0-76301 GCA_004024845.1 Tonatia bakeri
GAGTGCCCCAGGGCCTCCTGTGGTTGTATAGCCAAATCATTTCCCCTCTGGGGCCTCAACTGTAAAATGGGCCAAAGCAAATGTTCACAGAGGAAGCTTCCAGCTCCAAGACTGGCTCAGTAGGAGAGAAGGGTCTTTGCAAAATAGTTGTTTGAGGTCACTAGGACCATTCACAGAGGGGAAACTGAGACTCCAGGAAGTTATATAATGCAATGGGGCAAAGCTGGGCTCAGAACTCAACTCCCACAATGCAAAACAAAACTCAGGATCTGCCTGGTTGGGAACCCTTGTGTTCTTCCTAGGAAACTGCCTGTGAAGAGAGGGGAAATGACCTGTCCAGGGTCACACTGCCAGGGGTTGGTATTGCTAGGGCTCCTTGATGCCCAAGAACCTCACCGAGTTGGAGTCACTGTCCCTGCTGCCCCATCCAGTAAACAACAGGCACTCAATAAGTATCTGTGGAATGTATGAGGCAAGAGGAGGTGCAGGGGCCAAGAGGAAGGAGCCGAGAACCCCTGGGAGGCCAGGATGGTTGGTGACCCCACAGGCCTGCCTCAGTCTCCTCACAACTCTGGGCAGGAGGAGCTAGGTGATGGCGCTGATTGCTGGCCACTGCCTGACCCACCACCACTGGTGCAGATAGTCACCCCTGCCTTCCTAGCTGCTTCCACCCAGGGCTCCCAAGGCCCTCACTAGGTTCACCAGACTAAGACAACGGCAGGGGTCTGGCTGGGCTGGTCGACTGACGGTGTCCACGGCCAGGCAGGGTGGCCTCAGGCTGGGGGTGAGGCCTGGCTCTGTTGGGTGACCTGACAGTTGCTGCTTTTCTCTGAGCCTCCGTTTCCCTGTCTGGGTAGTGGTGGGGTGACAGATGATGAACAGCTCTGTGTGGGTTGGGCTTGGAGGTCGTTGTATCTTTCATTAATTCAGTGGTTATTAAATGGGCACCTTGCCCTGGCTGTTGTGGCTCAGTAGATTGAGCATCGGCCTGCAAACCAAAAGGTCACTAGTTCAATTCCCAGTGAGGGCACATGCCAGGTCCCCATTTGGGAGCATGCAAGGGGCAACCATGCATCTCTCACACATGGAAGTTTTTCTCTCTCTCTTTATCCCTCCCCTCCCCTCTCTCAAAAAATATAAATAAATAAAATCTTAAAAAAATAAAAACAAAAATAAATGGGTACTTCTTCTATGCTGTGCTGGGCACCAGCAGAGCTCACCCGCGTGGGGTTCCAGAGCAAAGGGTGAAGCAGTTAAGCACATGAACAAGCAGTATAATTTCAGAAGGGACCGCATGGGGTGCAGAGGGAATAACAGGGCAATGTACAAGATGTGATGGGGGTGGTCTCTCCGAGGAGGCAGGCTTGAGTGGAGCCTCATCGAGAGAAGGAGCTGACCACGCACGAGAGGAGCCAGGGGCCTGGCCGAGGAAGCAGCTGGTGCAAGGCACTATGGGGATGGGGTGAGCTCCTTGTGGTCTCAGGCATCCAAGCCCAGACATAAGACCAGAGGGCACAGCCTTGACTCCAGATTAGACCTCAGTGCACGGGTGGGGCTGAGGGTAGGGTGGTGGTTTGTCCCAAAGTCCTGCTTTGTTGGACAGGAAACACTGGCTCAAAGCCAGGCAGAAGTCACCCAGGGCCACTTACAGGTGGACGGATGGGGCCTGAAGCTGGCTCTGCTCCTTCTCAGAGCTCAGTTTCCCTCTCTGGGAAGTGGGCACAGTCAGCACCTCTCATCCGTAGCTGCCGTGTGGGCTTAGTGGGGTACAGTGCTTGGCATACAGTTGGCACTCAAGCAGTGTTAGCAGCTATTAAGTTGAATGCACTTAGCTATAAACACCCCATGTCCCACCCCAGACCTTTGCCTGGGCGGTGCCTCCCTTACGGAGTTTCATCTCTGCAGAATCATGCAGCTGCAGGTGGCTGCACTGTCAGGGCCAGACATGGCAAAGGTGGTGAGAACCCAGGGAGGCCCCCCAGCTGCTGTCAAGGCCACATCCTTGGGACAGCTCCTGACTGGGCCTGTGTGGTCCCCAGTGTGTCCCCACACCCAGCAGAGCCAGACACACAGGTGGTGCTTGGTGAGTGTTGAATGAATGAATAAATGGGAGCACATGGGGAGCAAATGATGGCCAAGGGCCCTGACTGAGCCCCTCCCAGCAGACTATTGAGATCCACTCCATCTGCATGGGCATCAAGGAAATCAAGGCTGTGCACATCAGCGTCTTCGTGGCTATAAACCACTGGGACCCCTCTACGCGTGCATGGTGGGGGTGGCAGGCAGTGGGCAGGTGCTGGCGGAAAATGGGGCTCCAGCAGCCACCTCATGTGCCTGGCCCCTGCAATGGGTCTACACTGCCCATGGCGGGTTCCAGGAGCCCACTGAGAATGGCTACAACACCTATGCTTCACTTTACTGGTGTCACCATGGCACTAGACGGGCAGGGTGCCCCGCAATGCAGTGGCCAGACCAGGTGGCACAACCTATCCACCCACTTCCTGCCTATCATGGTCCCTGAGGCCCTGAGGGGCTGTGAAGACCGGCTAGATGAGATTCCAGAAGACACCTGGGCAGGCAGCCGGGGACCAGAGGCTGGAGGCCACCCAGGCTGTGGCCAAACCATGACGCCCGGTCTCTCATTCATTTCACAAGCATTGAGTGCCTGCTGTGTGCAGGGCTCTGGGGAACCTACGAGGAACCCCACAGAAGTGGCCTGGCCCTCATCTGAGTCTGAGAGGGGTGGACATTCAGCTGGGCAGAGAGGCTGGAGGTGTCCAGTCACGAGCTAGGTAGTGAAGAGTCCCCAGCAATGCACCTCCTGGCCTAGAAACAGGATTCAGCTGTGTGGTCACCAGAAGCCTGAGAAGGACACTCCAGGCTAGGACACAGCCTGTCAGAGGCTCAGCAGTGGGAACCCATTGGAGTGCTGAGGCAGCAAGGAGTGGGGGGACCAGGAGTAGCGAGGGGGTCTAGGGGCCAGAGGAGAGAAGGCAACATGGACATGCTATCGGGTGACAGGTTCTGATGGTGTCACAAGGCAAAGGGACTCTGCAGGCAGAATTAAGTTAAGGCCTGAGATGGGGATGACCCTGGATTTCCAGGGGGCCCGGTATCATCACAGGGTCCTCCTAAGAGGGAGGAGGGTCAGAGTAGGGATGGTAGAGGCTGCGCTGCGGGCTGTGAGGACGGAGGGAGGGGCCACGAGCCAGGGATGTGGCCTCTCTGGAAGCTGGAAAAGGTCAGAAATGGTTCTCCCTGGAGCCTCTGGAAGGACCCGTCCTGCCCACCCTTGGGTTAGCCTGTGAGACTCATGTAAGGCTCCTGATCTCAGAACTGTTAGAGAATAAATGTGTGTGGTTTAAGCCACAGTTTGTCATAACAGCTGTAGAAACACACACAGGAGGTCTGACATCGAGCACTGTCTTCGGAGCTCCGGAGTTCTTCAGGGGGCAGGGTGCCGTGTGCAGGATGAGGGGCTTCATGGCAGCACCCTCCACAGGCTCGGGAAGTGAAGGGGCATGGGAATGCTGTGCCTGGGGAAGTACCCACCGACCTCACAGCACCCCTGAGCCCCTACCCGGGGGCTGAGTGAGTTTGGCAGCCTTGGGCCAGGCTGTTCCACTCTGGGGCTCAGTTTCCCTTTCTATGAAGTGGGGATGATGATGCCACTTACCCCGTGGAGTTTTATGGGGGGCTAACATGGGAGCCCCTCCCAGCCAAGGTGGAACATTCTTCTTGAGGCAGGTAACAGTCCCTGGGAGTGGGGGTGTAGACTCTCACCCCTCCCAGCCTCCTCCTGCCACTTAAAATACAGAAAAACAAAGTCGGGGTGACTTACCTGGGGGGTGTAGAGTGGACCCTCACTGTGGTCAGGGCCAGTGGTTCCACCCGGGTGACCCGGCACTCCAAAGTAGCCTTCATACATGAAACCCCATCAGCTGCAGGAAGGGCGAGCTGGGGAGGCCCCACCTTACAGCTCCGCACACTGGGGTTCCTCAGTTCCACATTTCAGAGGCAGTGACCCCCTGCACCCTTCTTACTGAACCTTGCCAGCCCACTTCTAGGGTTCTGGTGTGGGACAGTGGTGTTGGCAGGTGCCCAAACGGGCACAACCCTAGGGTCCGGCGCAGAAGGAAAACGCCAACCACCTGCTTCTCTTTCTAAGTAGGTGTATTTTTTAAATAACTTTTCAAGATACACGTATTTTTTCCTTTAAAAAAAGTCAGAGCAGTTTTGTTCAGTTTTGTTGCTGGTCATCCTTGTGGTCCCGAGCCCCCCGCACTCAGGGTGGGGACTGCTGGCCTATCTGGTGGGGCCAAGACCCCAGCTGAGCGGCTCTACCCCATCTACACAGATCATGCAGGGCTGTGTGTAAGCTAATGTCCATTTATTTCAAAGCAGTAATAATTTAAAATTATAAAAACCTTTCCGCTGTTCGACATGTAGAGGGCGAAGTTGGAGACAGGTGAGACGGGGGATGCTGGGGACGCCTGGGGGCGACATGTGCCCTGCACACCTCTACGCCCAGCCCTTCGAGAGAAGTTCCTGGGGGAGGGCCAGGCTTCCTCCACAACCTGGAGGCAGTGGGTCCTCCGAGCCTCTGCCCACAGGTGGGGGCACAGCTGGCACCAGAGTCCATGGGAGCCATGGCGGTATGAGAGCCGAGACAGGTGGGGGGCACCTCCTGGGCTCCAGGACGTTGGTGTCCCCATGCCCGCCAGGCCTGGGCTGGCCGGGGTCCTGTGCTTACTCTGGGGACTGGCGGGGGGGACTCAGGAGTTGCTTGCTGGGTTCTCATTGCTGGGCGAGCTGGAGGAGGAGGACGACGAGGAGGAGGAGAAGCTCACCCCAGTGAGGCCTGGGGGGTTGGTGGCCGTGTTCTGTCCTGTGAGGCTTTTTCGGCAGACGGGGCAGCTGTCATGCTTTGTGGGGACAGAGTGGGGAGAGGGAAGCAGTTCAGAGGCCGGCAGGTGGCAGGGGTGGGGCAGGCCCTGCGGCCTTGCCCCCCCCCCCCCCCGTCTGCTCACCTGCTCCAGCCAGGGCACGATGCAGCCATCATGGAAGAGGTGGTTGCAGGGCAGCTGCCGCACACGCTCCCCCAGCTCATAGTCGTCCTTGCACACGGGGCACTCCAGCCCAGAGCCTGTGGGAAGTGGGGAACCCCTGTGACACCCCCAACCGAAGGTGTCCCACTGGGGAGTCCGCTCATCCAGGGCCACCTTGGACCCAGGGGAGGGAGGGAGAGAGGCTGTGTCCTGAGTCCTGTGTCCCAGGGGAACAAAGGGGACCCTGATAAAGCCTCCCCTTCAAGCTGACCTTTAGTCCAACAGCAAAGCCCAAAGGAAAGTATCTTGAAAAGAAGCTGGGTGACTAAGGTCCACGTACCTACGTGTTCCTCAGTGACAGGGATGGTGGGGAGGGCCTGGATTTTCTCTTTGTCTGCGGGCGGGGGGCCTGTGTTTTCAAACTGATTGAGGAGCTGAAAGACAAGAGGCCAGAGTGCAGGAGCTCGGTCGGCGGGCGGGGCCCCTCGCCCCGCCGGACTCTGAAATGCAAGGCTGGGTTACCTGCAAAAGCACCGAGGCCGAGTTTGTTCTGGTCCCCCAGAACCCCCACTTGGGGGTCGGAGGTCAGATACCCCTTGAGGCCCAGTCGTGGGCCCAGCCCACTGTTCTTCTGCTCATCTAGTCTCGTCTCCTCGCAGCCAGGGTGGAAAGACCGTGCCCTGGGGCCGCAGGTCCCACCCAGGGATTCATACAGTGCTGCATCCCACGGGGCATCAGCTAGAACAGGGCCGATCCCGCCAGGGACACGATATTCAAAGGGATCGTTGGCAAGCAGCTCTGAAAGTGTCAATGTTCCCGCCTCACAAGTACCACTGAGATCACAGTGAACACCCATCTCGGGACAGGCTGGGGAGAACGTGGAATCCCACGTGGGACAAAGCCAGGACCCACAACACCAGCACATGGCTTCCTGCTCCACGATGGTCCTGTGCCTACAGAACTCGTTTGGCTGGTGTGCCCCAGGCCTAGGATGGAAGTTACAGGGAGGTGGGGAGCTGGGAAGCAAAGCATTCACGTCAGAGACGCACTCTACCAGGAACATGCTCCACAGTCCTCTCTGCTCCGGTGGGGTGTGGGCCCGTCAAAACTCCTAGTCCCATCTGAAGGAAAGATGTGATGCCCCTAGTACCACCTGGGGAGACCCACCCCATACCTGCGTGATGATCGCATCCAGCCCGTTGGCCCCCCAGGCGTAGTCCATCGGGTTTGAGTGCAGGACACCCCTGGGCAGAGACGTGTGGGGTTCAAGTGGCAGAGGGGCTGGGTGGGGCTTGGGGGACCCGCCCACCTACTCACCAGGGGCCCAGGCCCAGGTTGGGGATGGTGGCTGGAGTGATGATGCCGTTGACCAGCTGCTGGATGATCCTGGAACACACCAAGGCCAAGCATGCGGTCAGCACTTTCCCAGGGTGAGGGCACCCCAGGAGGACACATGGGAGATTGGAGCCCAGCTTCTAAACACACAGCATTTAAAGGGTGTGCTTTCAACCAGTGAGATTTGTGGTGAGAAACAAGAACGAAACACGGGAGGGGCCCAGAGAGGCATCTCTCTCTTGCTGAATTCCAGGCCAGAATGCCCCGAGGCCAGGATGGCACCTATGGCCGGGTCACCATACCCAACTCCATGATACAACCTGGGGAACATCCTGGAGGTCACGAGAGCTGTAGGGTCAGCCCTGCTGTTCCCAGCAGCCCTGGAACATCCAGCCCAGGTCCTGGTGGACCCAGAGCCCAGGGTCAGTGGGACGTGGGTGCCACTCAAACATGAGACAGCTGAAGCACTAGCCGAGGGCTGGGCCCCCAGCTCACAGTGAGGAAAATGGATAAGCTCTGTGCGGGTTTAAGCCCACTGCAACACGAGTGCTTCTCCGTGTACAGTCTAGGCCCTCTCAGAGACGTGTGAGAAGCCTGGCCCCGCCTCCTCTGGAGGGATGAGGCCTGCAAGAAATGTTTGGTTTTTATTCTGAGTCCTTCTCCTGTGCTGTCCGCAAGCTAAAAAGAAGCCGTTCTGGTGACAACCTGCACATGGGAGGAGCTGGGGTGCTACTACAGGGCAGGGGTGCTAGGAACTGCATGCCAGCTGCAGCTCTGGGACAAAGACCTGAAGGTGAACCAGCCATGCCCAAGCCAATGAGACCCAGCTCAAAAGGATGATGGGGACACTCAGTGGACATGAGGACCCCTAGCTCTGTCCAGATCCTTGAGCTACATTTCAGCTCCCTCACACCCCAGCCCAGCCAGGGCCCCAACCCCCACCTGCACCACCCCATTTTGCACGGTGGGCTTGGCTAGCTCTGCCAGAATCCAAGTGGGAACTACCCTGCCCAGAGACAGCGCCCACAGCTCTGCGCCCACAAAATCTTCTAGATGGGCAGACTTGCTCTGCCTGAGTGGGGTGCAGCAGGCTGGAAGCCCCCAAGAGCAACCCGCCCACCAGCCACACCTAGCCCCCTCACCCTTCCAGCGTGGGGACGCCTTCGTGCCGGCTGGGGGCCCGCCTCGGGGTGAGGCGAGCTCGGGGCTGCCGGGCGCCATACCGGTGCCGGGACTGCTGCTCTCTCTCCCGCCGGCTCTCAGGGTCCCTGCCATTGTCGGCCAGTGCCCCTGGGGGGAACGTGGGGATCTCAAAGCTGTCGTCAAAGATGCCGAAAGCAAACTGCCCGAAGTTCTGAGGCAGCATGAAATGGTACTGGTCCATGTTCTGCGGGAGGAAGGCCGTGACTGTGGGCCCCTTGCATGGGCGCCACCGTTCCTCCCCACTGTGGCCAATGTCCTAGGTTCAGTGCTTCAAAGGGACAGGGAGACACCAGGGAAATCTTGGCGCATGTGTGAGACACAGGAGGGCAGGAGGGGCCCAGGAAGGGAAGCTCAGGAGGACCAGGGGTCAGGGAGGACAGCCCTGCTTGTTGGGGTGCAGGGTCTCCCAGAGAGTAAACCACCGCCTGCAGGACGAGGGGCCGAGCCTGCTCCTCAGCCATGTGGGGCATGGTCCGTTGTCAGGGGAGGCCAGTCGACTTACCTCGAATGGCTGCCTGCTTTGGTCTGTGGGGGCTGTGGAGGGAGCGGAACCGTTCTCTGTACTCCTGGGTGGACACGGTGCAAGTCAGCAGTGGGGTGACCCGCTGGAGAAGAGGCAGGACCCCTGCCTGACCCCCACGGGCCTCAGGGTCACTCTCTGCCCTTTGCAGCCCCTGCCCTCGTCCCAAGCAAGCAAGTCACCTCAAGGAGAGCGGAGACCACCCCAACATCTGGCGGCCCAGGGCCCCACCCCCACCACCGAGGCAGTCCTGAGCCAGCACTGGGTGCAGCGCTTGCATGTCCCTCATCACGACTCTGCTCTCGCCCTCGCAGCCTCGGTCCTCCCAGCAGGCACCTGGGCCCGAGGCCTCTGTGACCGTGGGGCTGCATTACCTGGCCTCCTCCGGGAGCTCCTCGATGAAACCAGACTCACATCGTGGGCATATGTAATCCTGCAGGAGGAGAGAGCAGGTGAGCGTGATCTCAGCGTCCCAGCCCCCGTGTCACCTGAATCTGGAAGCTCGCTGGACACCCCTGCCTGGAGCAGGACGCACCTTCGGCCCCAGCCTCGGGGCAGGCACAGCAAGCAGCAGAGGACAGGAGTGAGGCCCAGATGGACGTCACCCCAAGAAACCCATCTGTAAAAACGCTCCAGTCCAGGGTCAGGCCCGGCAGAGGCCCGGCTGGCGGGCACAAGCAGAGCTCAGGCACGGACACCTGTCAGCCACGGCTACGACGTCCACGCCCCGCCGTGTTCCTCTGCAGGTGACCTTCCTGCCCGCCCCCGGGGTCGTGCGGCTGCAGAGCATCCACTCAGCACATCGGCTGATGAAGGCTCTGACAGGGCCTGCGGCAAGCACAGGCCAGCTGATGTGGGTCTAGCAAGCTGTTCACGAGAATGTTCTGAGTGACACCCCCCACACACAAAGGAGACCTGGCCCCGGGCAGGCACCTGACCCTACACTCCCGGAGGGCTGCGCCAGGAGCTTGTCTGTGGGCCCCTAGGGCTCTCTGGGCCTCAGAGCAGGGCAGCTCCCAGGAAGGCAGCCACTGAGGGCAGAGGGACTGGCCCCACAGTGGCATTTCTGGAACATTCTGGCAGTCTTGACACACAACCTGCCGTCCTCACTGGCCATACCCCCGTAGCCCTCCCTCCCCAAGCCCAGTGGCAGAGACTGTGATGTCCTGAGGGGAGAACGCAGGACCCGCCCCTGGCCCAATGTGTATGAGGCCCAACCAGACTGACGGGCCTGAAACATGCCTGAAACATGCCTAGCCCACGTCGTGCTCACTGGGCGTGTGCAGGTCAGGGCCGGCAGAGGGGTCCCTAAAGTCACAGACAGGAGACAAGACCTGTGCACAAGGCCCACTTCTGCCCAAGGTGACATTTCAGAAGTACCCTATGTGACAGTGCCCTCTGTAGGAGCAACCCCATGGAGGGGGGCGTGCCAAGCACCTCCAGCTGGACAGCGGGTGCCACACCACACAGAGCGTCCCCGGTCCCTTGCACCGGCCCCACTGCCAGAAACAGCTGCTGAAGCAAAGTGGGGAGGGCAGGTGGGGGCTGCACAGAGCGTGGGACCTTGTAGCCAGACCAACTTAAGAACTCTTACAATTCAACAATAAAAAAAACAAACCACCCATTTAAAAAATGACTAAAGGATCATTTCTTCACATCCACAGATGGCCACTGCCTGTAGAAAGACGCTGGACTCCACCAGGCACAGGGAAACGCAGGCGGCGGCCAGGGAGATGTGCTGTGCACTCACAGGGTGACTACACCCAGACCTCGGCGGCAAGTGCCGGCGAGGACGCGGAGGAGTCAGACCCTCTGACACTCTGGCGGGCACACACAGTGGGCAGTCTCTGCAACACAGTAAGCAGTTCTTCCAAAGGTCACGCAGCCACCACATGACCCTGCAATGCCACCGCTGTGTGTCCGCCCACAAAGAATCCTACACAAGCAAGTCCATGGCTCGGCTTACAAGAGCCGCAACACGGAAACAACCCAAACATCCCTCCATCCACGCACGAATGCCATCACCGCACACTGGAACATCACCCAGCCGCGAAAAGGAGTGAAGCTCTGACACCCACTACAACGTGGGCGGGCCTTGAACACATGGTGCTCAGTGGGAAAAGCCAGACACAAAAGGCCACACATTTATGTGCAATCTCCAGAACAGGCAAACCCACAGGGACAGAGCATGGGCCAGTGGTTGTCAAGGTCTGAGGAGGGGGACGAGGTCACTGCTGATGGGAACAGGTTTCTTTTGGGGTGACGAAATGTTCTGGAGTCACACGGAGGGGATGGGTGCGGAGCTCCAGGTGTACGGACCACAGTGAAGTGTACACTTTAAATGGGTCTTAACGGTGAGGACAGCCCTCTGCCCTCCTGCAAAGAGGCATGGGGACAAGGCACAGCTCCACCACAGTGAGCGACCAGGAGAGTCCCAACCCTACATGGGGTTCTCAGCCCGCAGGCTGTCACTCAGGAGCTCCTCCTATCGCCCTCCTGGCAGCGGCAGCCTGTTGTTTACTTCAAGGTTTCACACAGCTACAGGCGGCTTTGTGCACAGGCCCTCAGGGAAATGAGGCTGCAGAGGAGCCTGGCAGGCCGCAGTTGGGATGTGGGGAACCAGACACCCCCACAAACATGGCAAGGTCAGACAAACCTGAACTCTGGTCTGCCCGCCACCAGGGGTCTACCCAGGGAAGGGAACCCCTCAGCTCCGGGCCCACCAGAAGGTCTGAGCTCTCACCAAATCCTGGCAGAGCCCCCACCCCTACCCCACAGATGTGCCATGTGACCTCAGCCTGAACCTCAGTTTGACCTGCTGGAAACAGGCAACCCATTCTCCCACTTTTAAAAAAAATTTGATTTAGTTATTTTTAGAGAGAGGGGACAGGAGGGAGAAAGAAAGGGAGAGAAACATCAATCAGTTGCCTCTTGCGTGCCCCCAACCAAGGACCTGGCCTATAACCCAGGCACGTGCCCTGACCAAGAATCGAAACAGTGACCTTTCGGTTTGTGGGACGACGCCCAACCCACTGAGCCACACCTGTCAGGGCTATTTGCCCACTTATGGCTCACTGAAGCTCCTGGGCACTCAATGCTCTCAGCCTATGTAGCCTGTGCATCATTCTTGTCCTTCAAGGTCCCCACACCTCCCTGAACCCAACTGCTGTGTTCACACATCACCACCCCCTCTCAGAACGGAGCACAATCAGCAAATGGTCAGCTCCAGAACAATCTGGCCCGGCCACTCCCACAGCTCCACCCTCCACCCCTCCAGACCCCAGTCCAGACTGCCTCAGCCCTTACCCTCTCCCTCTCCCTCTCCCTCTCCCTCTCCCCCTGGCAGCCTTACACCAGCCCCTCTGCAGGAGCGCTCTTCCCCATATATCTACCTGGCTGGCCCCCTCACGGAAGCTGGGTCTCTGCTCAAACGTCACCTCCTGGCTGCAATCCTCGGTCTCCCCACCTGTAAACGGAGGATGGCCTCAACCCCAGGGCTCTGAAATCCGGCAACCGTTGAGGACCCGAGGGCTGTGGTTTGTCAGGCCCTGCCTCTGCACTCTGTTCTTGAGAGAGCCCATGTCGAGTCCACAGCGGCCTGTCTGAGCCATGGGCTGCCCCAGGCTCGAGGCAGGGCTCCAGCCTCTGCTTGCAGGCGGTGGGGAAGGAGCCAGAACCTGGGGTCTCTGAGTGCCCTCCTCCTCCGAGAGCACGTCCCAGAGATTTTTACTAAATCAGAGTAGCTAACAGTAGAAACCCACATCCCAGCAAGGGGACTGTGAGATGAAGGAATCCCTGCCCCAGGACAGAACCTGCCTCTGGCAGCAGGGCCAAGGCGACTGCTCCCCTTTCGGGTGGTGAGGAACAACCTGCTTGCTGGGCCCTAACTTGTGAGCACCTATTTCCAGCCAATGACGGTGGTAAATTACTTCTCCCCTCAGAGAGAGGAGTGAAAGGTAAGGGGCCCACACCAGCACCGTCACCATGGCAACAGCACTGGCCAGAGCATCACAGATGACACACAGATTCGAAGTTCAATGAGCACTCACTCCTTGTACTAGGTCCCCAGGGCGTGCCTAGAAGGTTCTATCTAGCCCCTCCTTGGGGACAGGGAGGACATGGGGGCTTTGACAAACACGGGAGGCCAAGGTCACTGGGGCCAACCCTAAGGATGGGCATCAGCCTTTATCCTAACTGTGGCCACACATACACAGAGGGTCCACGGCCGGGGCATACAGTGAAGTTGAGGAAACTGAGGCGGGAGCTGGAGAGATGCCTGGCTCCACATGTTCACCTACTCTACAGTGACATTGGCCTCTGGGGCCCAGGCCCCTCAGGGTCACTTGGAAGCAGAGCTCCAGGCGCAGCACAGGCCCCAAGCCGGA
Organism: Tonatia bakeri; assembly: GCA_004024845.1. Lineage (NCBI taxonomy): Eukaryota > Metazoa > Chordata > Mammalia > Chiroptera > Phyllostomidae > Tonatia > Tonatia bakeri. The sequence goes on from PVIA01008035.1 coordinate 12,492, forward strand.
CAGAGCTGCAGCAGGGGTGCACAGGCTCAGACCTACCTATACACAGACAATCTGAGACCCCTACAGCCCTTGGACCCCAGGGGTACACTTGGTGCTCTCTTGCCCCATGTGGTCATCCTCAAATGTCACTGGGCAGAGACCTGCCCAGACCCCATGAGAAAGCTGACCCGGTCTCATCCCTGTTCCTCACACCCCAGTCATACCCCGTCTGTGCCCCCAAGCCTCTATGAGCCCTACACATGCCGCTGGTTGCTGCACCACAGAGCCCTGCAAGGACCTGGTATCCCCTAAGGCCTACTTCTGCCAGCCATACGTGCATTGTGCACACAGAGACCCCAACACGCAGTTTAACCTGTGGCACCCACCTAACTCAACCTTCCTCCATCTTCCCAGGCTGCTTCTGACACCATCAATAGATACTGAGATTCTGTCTCCCACAGACACAACAGGTATGCAAGAACCTGCACTGAAGGAGGACTGACCTTTGCACAAGCCCCAAGGGTGTTGGGTGCAGCAGGTCCGTATCCAGGACCCTGTAGTCACGCACATCCACCACGTCGCCAGCACTCCTGCTTCCGGGGAAGGACTGGGTCTGGGCCTGTGCACCAGCCTCAGGGCCTCCAAGCCAGCTGGCCTGTCTGGTTCCTGCTCCCACATGCAGCACTCCAGCTAGGCCACCCGCCTCTCCCTGTACATTCTGGGAGTCAGGCGCTGGGCTCCTCTGCACACGTGCACTCCCACTGGACCTCATCGAGCAAGTGCGGATGAGCTCATCAAACCCATCTGACAGCGAGCAGACTGAGGCCCAGGGAGGTCGAACACCTCACCCAGAAACACACAGCTGAGAAATGGGGCAGCTGGGGGCAGCCTCAACCTGACCCTACAGCCAAGCCCTGCTGGTAGAGGAAAGCCTGAGGCCAGGGTGCCTGAGAAGGTGCTACGGTGACAACAGCTAGTTCCCGTCACAACAGTAGTGGGAGCTATATAAAAACCAGCACAAGCATCTTACAGCAGACACAGTGGGGCTAGTTTCCCACAAACAGAAGTCCCAGTTTCAGGGGATGAGTGCTAGTTAGGACCTCCCGCTGTTACCAAGAGCCAACTTTCCCTCCCTGACATCAGGTGTGCCCTCTAATGATAAAATCCCTGTCTACTGAGCCTGGTTGAATCCCACTCCAAATACCCTCCCACCACCTGGATGCCTCCTCCCTGTCATATTTGCTCTTACGATGTTTACCAACATTCCTGACTAAATATTTTGACATTCAAGGTTGGCTCCCTGACTAGCCTATGAACTCTGAAGGTAAAGGTCATAGCTACCTTTTCACCACTGGATTCTGTGACTAGAAATGTCCTCATCAGCCCAGTAACAGAAGAGGTCAGGGTCCTCCTGGTCCAAGGCCACATGGCCAGGAAGTGGCCACATCAGGCCAGGACCCAGGCCCTGCACTGGCCCCAGCCCAGCTGTAGCCTCAGCCTCCAGCTTCCTGATGGTTCTAGACAAGGTGCTTTGGGGTGAGCCTAAGCCCCGGAACTGATCCTGCGCTTGCACCATCTGCGAGGGTCTGCATGCAACTAGTCCAGGCTGGTGAGCTATCAGGTGACCAGCCCCTTACTGCTATGGTGGAGAAAGAAAGACCCAGATTTGGGGCATACAGGAAACCGGAAAAGGCAAAAGCAGGACTTCCGGGAGACTGGAGTGGGGCAAGTTCTGGCTTCTCCGAGCCCACGTGAGGTTTCATTTTATATTCCCCTTCCCCTGAGGAGGTGGGGAATCCCCTGGTCTCTGGAAGCCACACCACCCCCACCCTTTCTCTGCCCCGGGGCCTAGGCACCACTCTCCAAACCCAGCCTCTAGTTCCTTTTCTGTATTTGGCACAATGCAGACAGACTCTTTCTCTTGGCTCCTCCTGGTTCCTCCTGGTCCCCTCCCAGTAGCAATTCTTCCCAGGGAACCCCACAGCGGAAAGGAAGGACTAATTGCGTGGCTCTGAAATCAAAACAGGCTCTTCCACTCACCAGCCAAGTGACTGTGGGGAAGTAAAGTACAAGGAACGCACCCTGTAGGTGCTCACTAAATCCTCCCCACTCCAAATCCCACACCTGTTTCCCGTGAGCTGGCCCAGTTGCAAATGTCAGGATCGTGGCCGGCCTAAGCCACTGTGGGCCTGTTTTTTCACCCGTGAAGTGGAGACGGGTCAGCCAGGGGCAAGGGAACACTGGTCCTATTCCAGAGGGCCTGGAAAACTGTCTGTAGCCCTCTCTTGCACCACACGGAACTATTAGGCCATCTTGTGAGACACTGGCCTAAATAAGCAGGAGGCAATACCGGGCCACAGGTTGGGCTAAAGCCCCAGGGAAGCGCAAGAACGCAGGCTCGCGGCAGCTGTCAGACCCGGGCAGGGCCACAGCCACTCGAAAAACCAAGAGCAGGCGGGGGACTTCCACTGGACAGGCTGCAGGGAGGCGCGGCGCCGACGACGCGCTCGGGGAACGGCCCCCGATCCCCTCTCCTCCAGCGCCCCGCTTCCTCCTGGGCAGCGAGACGGAGAAGGTCACGCGGCCTCTACGGGCCTCCGTTTCCCCGTCGGGGACGCAGCGGCCTCACGGGGCGGGAATCCGCGGATCGGGATCACCGGCACCGCTGCGCCACCGGAGACAGGCTCCGCCTCGGAAATCTCCGCGGGGGGCCCGGGCCAACGCTGCCGGGGCTATTTCCTTCCCTGGCCAGCTCGTCTCAAGACCAAAGAGAGGGCCCACCGCCCGTTACGGAACTCACCGGCAGGCGCGGCACGATCTCAACCGAGCAGCAGTGGCAGAAGTACCGTCCGGGCTGCGGCGACGCCTCGGCCATGGCCGCCGCCGCCTCCTCCGCGCCGCCCGCCCCCCGCGCGGCGGCGCCGGCCGTTTGCTGCTCCCTAGCCGGCCGACGAGCCCGCGCACGCTCACGCACAGCACGCATAGTACGCACAGCCCGTGGGGTGGAGTGGGGAGCGCGGGAGCAAGTCTGGAGGTAGGCAAAACGGGGCTGGCCCAGACGACGGTGGCCGCCGAGTGGCAAACTTGGTGCTGGAACTTCCTGAGCGGGGCGCCGAGCAAGAGGGTTGGAGCCTAAGTAGGGTTAGGTCGATCTCCTTTAAACCTCCAAAGGCTCCCACTTTCCTTCATTATTTCTTCTACCTCAAGTCTCAATATCTCTCCTCACTGTCTTCATTGCTCCTGGGACGCGACAGGCGCGCTCTCACCTCTGGGCCTTTGCGCTGGCTGTGTCTCTGCGGGTGCATGGTTCCCCCAGACACACACGTGGTGTTCTTCCTCACGTCTTTCAAGTCTTTCAAATGTCTAACCTATTGAGACTCCCTCCTCAGTAGCACTTATTTCCACCTAATAAACTGTCGAGTCGGCTCCACAGCAGATGGGATGTTTGTATTTTGTTCCCGGTTGGGTTCATAACAGTGCTTGGTACACAGGCATTCCGTAAACTCTCATTGAATGAATGCAGACAGGAGGCTCATTCCTGGATCAAGGGAGGTTCCAGCCCAATCATGCATTTATTTCTTTATCTACTCAACAAACATTCATTGAGCACCTGGCTGCAAGGACGCAGCAGGGGAAATGACAATGAAAAGGGTAAAACTCTAAAAAACATAGTACATTTACACAATGGAATACTACACAGCAGAGAGAAAGGAGCTCTTTGCGACAGCACAGATGGAAATGGAGAGCATTACGCTAAGTGAAATAAGCCAGGCGGTGAGGGACAACTACCATATAATCTCACCTTTAACTGGAACATAATCAACAAAAGAAAAAAGCAAACAAAATATAACCAGAGACATTGAAATTAAGAACAATCTGACAGTAACTGGAGGAGAGGAGGGAGGGGATAATGGGGGGGAGGGTTTTCAGGAACTACTTACTATAAAGGACACATGGACAAAACCAAGTGGGAGGGTGGAAGCAAGGGAGGGGGGTGGGTTTGGCTGGGGTGGAGCAGGGAATGGTGGGCGGGAAATGCAGACAACTGTAATTGAACAACAATAAAATAATTTTAAAAAATAAAAGGGTAATACTGTTCGAAAAGGGAAAATACTCTTGCTGGGGAGACAGATATCTGTTTAAACACCCCCAGACCCTTGAGGTTGAGCCAGAGGATGGGACCTTAGCGTAGCCCTGGCTCTTCCTGGGAAGACAGACAGCACTTCCTAGGGGAGGGAGAATCGGAGCCAGGGTGTTGAGGAAATAAAAACTGGAGTCTATGATACACGGTCTTGTTTGTCAAAAGGCTAGGTATAGGGACTTGTTTGCCAACCCTCCGATCCTCCTCAAGGCTCAGGGGTGATTCCGGGCCATTTTTTACTCTGACCACTAGAGGGCGCACCGGCCCCATCCCTGGGAATCCAGGAGCCCTCAGGTCTAAGGAGGAGCAATCCTTTGCCTCAGGCCTCTGTGCCCAGCTCCTGGCTCACTTCCCACCATCAATAGTCATTCATTCATTCATTCATTCATTCATTCATTCATTCATTCATTCATTCATTCATTCATTCATTCATTCATTCATTCTGCAGAAGTGTATGAGGTACCACCCAAGAGACCTTGGAGCCAACACACTCATGTTCAAATTCTGCACACCACATTGGCTGTGTGACCCTGGGAAAATTGCTTGACCTCTCTGGGCAGGTAGCAGAAACTGCCTCCCAAGGTCTTAGGATTAGATGAGGCTTGAGCACACATGGGTAGCCACAGCATCTCCTCAGTCTTCAGTGGGCCCTGCTGCCTGACCTGGGTCATCTGCCCCTTGCCCATTCTCTCCCCAGACCAGTGTCATTAGCCCCCTTGGGTAGGCCAAGCCGAATCGCACCTCAGGACCTTTGCCCGGACATGCCCTCTGCTAGGAGTGCCCTTCCCACTGTTCCTCCTCTTTCCCTGCTTCTTGGGAGGTTATCCCCACCCCTTCCTGGGGGAACCCTATCCCCCAGTGCATCTTGCTGCCCAGCACCCTGATCTCTTCCACCTTTGCCATTCCCTAATGCAGGGGTTAGGAATGGTGTTTCCTAGTATATGAGGCCAATACCCAACATACAGCACATGCTCAATAGAGTCTTGAATAAGTAAACATTAATGAGCACCTTCTGTGTGCCATACACAGGCAAGGCTCTGGCAATGCAGTGGGAACAAGAACACACAGTTTTGTATGTTATAAAACTATGAGTTTGGGAGGTGCCAAGCCTGCAGTTTAATTCCCTCACAAACACCATGAGATACAACAACTATGACCTCGCTTTACAGATGAGAAGACTGAGGCTCAAATCGGGCCATACTTGTGGCCCAGTGGCCCTGAGGTTCTGGGGCCCTCAGGGATTTATTGGTGAGCCTGTTGGGATACGCTTGGGAAGCTCTCTGACTAATGGACATGGCAAGATAGGTATCTAGTGATGGTTTCCCAGAAAAATATCCTCGGAAAGGCTTTGAAAATGGAGGTGGAGTGTGGCCTGGCCCCTCCAGACTCCCCAGGGCAGGACCCTATCAACCCTTTCAGACAATGTGGGACAGGGCCGTGCCTCCCCCTCAGACTTGGTTGTGCCTTCCTCTTCAAGTACTGCAGGACAAGGAAAGATGGCCCTCTGAGCCTCAGTCTTCCACCTGTATAATGGGTCTTCCAGCTGTGCCCAGAGAACTTATAGGGAGGCCACCCTGTAAATGGCTACTGTGACTATAAGTCTCCAGTTCTCTGCACCTCTCAACCTTTGTACAGGTCTTCTGCACTGCCTGGGATGTGCTGGGACCATAAGGGCGATGACAGTTACCACTGGGGGGACACTGCTCATTATTCAATTCAGAGAGAGAAGGGCCCTGAGGGCCCTGCCCCACAGCTCAGCACACGGGTCCTAGAATTGTGCTTACCTGGTACCAACTCTAGTCCCAACCCTGTGAGACTTGGTGGTTCCAGAAATCACTTTCCCTCTTCCAGACTTAATTGCTCCTCTATAAATTGGGTGCCTGCCTCATAGCATCATGGTGAGGGGCAGAGAAGACTCATCATGTACTTGCCCTGGCCAAACCAACCATAAGAATCTATGCACACATGTCATATCCTCGCTGTGAGCCGGGCATTGTCCCTGTTGTCCTGCCTTCACTCTGCAGTACTGGGATCCATGCCCATTTCAAAGATAAGAAAACAGAGGCCCGCGGAGGTCACATGTGATCTGGCCAAGGTGGCACAGCCTGTACTGGACACCTCCTCCCTCCTGCCTCAGGGTCACCTCCTCAGAGACCCCACAACCTTCCTGTTCCCAGGGACTCTGTACTGCCACCTCTCATCACACCTCATTCACTCCCTTCTTTGTTTCCAGCCCAGCAGGGACCTTGGTGACATACTGAACCCACCCAAAGGGCCCTCCCACCTGTATTGGCCTGTTGCTACTGTATAAATCACGACCAACCTGGTGGCATAAAACAAAACCAAATCTTTCTTTCTTCTGAAGGTCAGAAGTCCAACATGGGTTTTGCAGAACTAAAATCGAGGTATCGGCAGAGCTGCATTCCTTTTAGGAGGCTCCAAGGGAGAATCTGTTCCCAGCCTTTTATAGCTTCTGTAGGCTGCCCACATTCCTTGGCTCTTGGCCACTTCCTCCGTCTTCACAGCCAGCAACGGCAGGCCACCTCCTCACATAGCACTCTGACCACAGAGGGAAGGGTTTCCACTTTTCGGGATCCCGTGATGGCCTGGGCTCACGGGGTAATCCAGGACTTTCTCACCATCCAAAGGTGCTCACCGTAACCCCATCTGCAAAGTGTCTTTGCCATTGAAGGTGACATAGTTACAGGGTCCAGGGATTAGGATCAGACAGATATCTCAGGTGAATTTGGGCTTTCTCTTAGTACAAACATCCTGACACTGCACTTCTGTCACACCCCCCTCCTCCCCATGGTTCAGTCCATCTCCCAAGTCTCAATTTATTTATTTTTAGATTTTACTTACTTAATAAAGACTTTTTAAAAAGATTTTATTTATTTATTTATTTAGAGGGAAAGGAAGGGAGGGAGAAAGAGAGGGAGAGAAACATCTGTCCATTGCCCCTCACTTGCCCCCAGCCGGGGCCAGGCCCGCAACCCAGAAGTGTGCCCTGACTGACAATTGAACTGGCCACCTTTCACTTTGCAGCACAATGCCCCACCCACTGAGCCACACTGACTAGGGCCCAAGTCTCCACTTAAATGTCCTGTTTCTCTGGGAAGTCTTGCTCAGTCTCTCCCAGGCTGGGTCAGGTGTGGCTTTGGGGCATTCTCCATTACAGCTCTGATTACGGTCATCACAGCCAGTTTACCTGTGGGGTCTGGGGTCTCTCATCCTAGGCTGAGAGAAGCCTAGGATGGTGAGCCTAGGCGGGAGTCACGGCGGGTGTTTGAGCCAAAAAGGAACCTGGGGCAGCTGTGATAGGAAAGCAGGCTGCAGTGAGTGAAGCTAAGGCTGGGTCAGGGTAAAGAGGAAGGTACAATGGGAGAGATTCAAAAGGGGAGACAGGGGCTCCTCTGAGGAGGGCCGGTGACTTGCGTGAGGTCACCCAGCATATGGCCTCTGGGTTGGGAAGACACGCCAGGCTAGGGAGCAGGAGGCCACTGGCAGCTGGTCTTCATTTGGAACCCACACTGGGCTGACAATGATCTTTTGATTTGCACAGCCCAGGCCAGGATGTCTGAGGTCAGGTCTTGGCCAAGGTCACACTGTCCAGCCCCTTCACACTCTTGTGAGAACACAGAGTCCCATAACTGACCCATTCCCCAACCAAGGGAGAGTCCCTTCAGACTGTCAGAGGTTAAGGCCACAGTGGGACAGCTTTGCATCTTCCCCCAATGCCTCTAGGCAGTGACGTGGCCCTTGGTTACTGGCTGGGGGATATGGGTCAGGCTGGACTGCTCAGGTATAGGAAGGGTTCTGGGCGTGGCATCTGACGGCAGAAGTTCTTGTGCACGTAGAGCAGGTCTGTGCTGTGTGGCTGGCCACAGAAACCCTCAATTTCCACACCTGGGGAGGGGGCTCATGCAGGAATGGGGGATAAAGGGGCAGAGGCACCCCATGGGAGATATCCAATTGCTCTCCATTTTTTAATTTTCCTGAAAGCATTTGCCACTCTCTGAAGTCATAAATGCTAATTTATCTTATTGGCTATGGTCCCTACAAACCATGAGCTCCCTGATGACAAGACTGGGTCCACCTTGGTCACCCTGGAACCCCAGCACCCCCCAGCGCCCTCTGCCACAAGAAGATGATCACTGATGATTTCTTAGAAGCACAAACGCAGAGGAGCTGCACAGAACCCATAAGCAGTTTGAGAGTGATCTGACAGTTTGGGAGGCTCCCAAGGTAGAAGGAATCGATTCCAAAATAGCAAGAGTGTCTGCCTGCACCACAGCCCCCTGGACTAACTTCCCAGGTTCACACTGGTGTTGCCATCATAAACTGCAGGACACCCGAGATTCCAGGGCATGAAACCCGAGCGGAGAGGAGGAAATACCCCTAAGACAGTGAGTTCTTCATGTGGGTGTGGTCCTGGCACAGCGTCTGCAGAGATCTGGCCGCACGCACGATCTCCCAGGCACACAGGCGCTTTGGAAGTCTTGTGGCGTGATTACTGCAGTTGGTGAAGTCGTTGGGACCATTTGTGTCCCTGGGTCTCTACCGGTGCCCCGCCCCACACACGCACACTTTCTCACACCCAGCTGTGCCCACCAGCTCCAGCAGCCAGGTGGCTAGGTGGGTGGCCTAGGGTGTGAGCAGCCAGCCTAGGGCTGAGGGCCCCAGGTGTGGGGCATATAGGAACGGGAGGATCACACGTGGGCCATGCAAGTGACCACACACAACCCAGGACGCGGTGCATGCTCCTTGTGAGTCACCAGTTAGCTCAGCCACACAGCCTTACAGCTGAAGACCCCCAAACACAAGGCAACACCTCGAACTCACCCCAGGTCACAGTTTGACCCCTTGCATCGGCAACAGCCACACCTTCCCACATACATTCTCGGGCTCCCAGGTCGGGCTCACCACCCACTAGCTGCCACCCGGGTGGGTGGCCAGGCCCAGCCCCTTCACACATCGCGTACGACTCAGCCTCGTGCCCCGCCATTCACGCGCCCCGCCCCAGCCCGGCCCCGCCCCGCCCGCAGCCAGCGGGACCTTTATAGGGAGCGCCGACCGAGGAGCACTGGGAAGTCGGTGCCGCCGCCCTCCCAGACGCCCGCCCTCGGCGCCCGACGCAGGGGCCACCGCTGCAGTCTCTGCGCTCGCCATGCATCCCGGGGCGCCCGGGCCACTGTGGCCACTGCCCTGGGGGGCCCTGGCTTGGGCTGTGGGCTTCGTGGGCTCCGTGGGCTCGGGGGACCCCGTGCCCGGTGAGTGGGGTGGCCGGAAGGGGCGGGTGTGGTGGGCCGCCCACGTGGGTCTGCCTGGAATGTGGGCTGGGGGAATGTTGGGGGTCGCAGGGTAGGTGGCAGCTGGAGGTGCAGGGCGGTGGCCGCAGGCTGCTGCAGATTGAACCCTGAAGGGTTGGGGCTCCCCCAGGCCCAAAGGGCCTGAAGGAGGGTAACCAGGAGATTAGTAGAACAGATGTGACTCTCTCAACAACTGTGATCAATAGTAGTCACAATGACTGACATTTACTGAGCCCCTAGTGTCTACCTCTTACCTCCCTAAATCCACATAACAGCCCAATGGTGTGGGAACTCTTATTATGCCTGTTTTCCACATGGAGAAACTGAGGCACGGGTCACACAGTTTGTAAGTGGCAGAGCCAGAATTGGAACCTGGACCACCTGGGTACTGACACCACAGAGAGGTAGGGCTGGGTGGCCAGACCCAGGACCTCCAGCAAGGGCCCCAGGTCTTTCCCGGGTCTGGCTTAGGTCGATGGGTTATTAGAATGCCATGCCTGCCACTTATTGGGAGAAGCCAGGCAAGAATCATCCCCACTCTTGGCATCAGTTTCCCCTGTATGAGTGCCAAGGTGCCGAGTTCCCAGAGCGGTCCCTGGGCGGCATTCGGTAGAGCACCTGCAAACCAGCGAGCTCTCTGGGATGGGGGCTGTGGCCATTCCTACCCCCATTTAAGGGTGAAGAAACTGAGGTCATCTGCTCCCCCCAACCCGGCAGCCCCACCCAGCCCTGCATGGAGGGAGGGGAGAGTGGAGCCCCCTCCTCGAAGGCCGTGTCCCCGGGGAGACAGTGAGCTCATGCAAGGGGAATGTTCCCAAGTTGGAGTGAGTAAGAGGCAGTCCAGGCGATGGGAGGGGGGGTGCTGCCAGGAGAGGGGGGTTCTGTGTGCCCTTGGGTGCTGTTTAGACAGAGAACAGAGTCAGGAGAGGCAGCTCCAAGGCCTACTGACCCTGACACATACAGCCCTGGATGTTTGACTGATTAAGCAGATGCCAGACCTGGGTGGGCAGGGGAGCTGGGTGGGAGGGGGGCAGCGAGGAGGGAGGAGAGCTTCTTGGGATGGTTGGGGGTTGGCTAGGGGTTGGTTGTGGAGCAGTGTAGAGGATGGAGCTCAGAGAGGAGAATTTCAGAAGGATCCAGAGTCCCGCCTTCTCCCTTCCGTGGGGCTGGAAGCTGGGTGCAAGGTCAAGGCCTGGGTGTCAGGAGTGGTAAAGGAGGGCAACTCTGATCCCATCAGAACTGTCGCCCCCACTCCCGGGCCCACAGGTGGCGTTTGCTGGCTCCAGCAGGGCAAAGAGGCCATCTGCAGCTTGGTGCTGAAGACCGACGTGAGCCAGGCTGAGTGTTGTGCCTCCGGCAACATCGACACAGCCTGGTCCAACATCACCTACCCAGGGAACAAGATCAACCTCCTGGGCTTCTTGGGCCTGGTCCACTGCCTCCCCTGCAAAGGTAAAGGTGAGACCCCAGGCGTCGGCCACAGGCCAGGGTCACTATGGTTGAAAGTGGACCAGCTGAAAGTGAGCTCCCAGTCTCGGGGGTATGCAGGAGGAAGTCAAGGCCACTGGGAGGGGCAGTTGGGAAGGGGATTCCAGCTTCCCTCCATTGAAGATTCAGGAAGAAGCTCTGACTCCCCAGCTTGGTTTCCAGCCTCTAGGTGGTTGCTTACGACAAGCCCTCTGCCAGGCTGGCCTTGGTTACCTGTACCCCACTGCTCCCCACGTGGTGGAAGTACATTCAGCTCACACTTAACTCCTGGGAAAGTGGATTTTCCTGATTGACCACTCTGGTTTGTGAACCCACACTCAATATTCCCAACTGTACTTGTCTGCCCTTAACCCCACAGATTCCGGGGAACTGTGGTGAGCCCCTAGCTGCATGTTTAATAAGCATGTGCCTTCTGAACCATGTTCTGAGAAATGCCGCCTCTTCCAGCAGACAAGGAGCTCTTCAGGAGCTGAATGAATAAGACATATTGTCTGCCCTGTAGAAAGGGTTGGGGGCCCTTCCAGGCCCTTGTAGTCAGGGATGAACCTGCAGGGACCAAGAGGGGACATGACTTGAAGGAGGTAGGCATTAGAGACAGGGTGTTGGGGGGTAATTAGAAGTTTATCAGCTGGAGAAAGTATGGGGGAGAGAGCATCAGCAGAGGCCTAAGATAAGGTCCTCGTGGGTGTGGGGGGTGGGGGGTGGGGGCAGAGGAGCAGGGAGGAGGCTGGAGCTGAGGGCCACAGACCTGAAGGCCAAGCTGAGACTGGCCGGCTCCTGGTATGTGATTAATCCCAGATCAGCCTGGCTGGGTGGTCCTAAACTCACTGCCACATACCCTGGCTCATTCTAGAACCCCCTTTGGCTTCTGGAAGGAGGACAGATTTCAAAAAGTGCCTGACCTGGGCATGAGATGGTCCAGGACACCCCCCTCCCCATTCTGGCCTTGGGGATGGGAACTCAGCCCCCCCTTTCTGTTCCCTCTTGCATGAAGCCACACAGGCAGAGCATTTCCAGATGTGCGTGTGGGCGGGAGGCGCCCAGGTGCGGCCCACATGCCCTGGCAGGGGCAACCAACATGGCCTCCCTCCTCTCCCGCCATTCTCTTAGGAATAGCCACTTATTTTATGCTCACCCTGTAAGGTGGGTTCCCCCATCAACCCCACTTTATACACAGGGAAGCTGAGGCTAGAGTGTAAAAGGCTCAGAGTCTGTCCTCCAGATCTAGAAGCAACAGAACGGGGTGGAGGGGTAGGGCAGCTAGGACATGGCCTGGAGTTATGCTGAGGTGCTCCTGGCTCCTCGCCTCCAATCAGGGGTGTTGGGGCCTCAGTTTCCCCTTTTTGTAAGATGTGACAAAACAGCATAACCTTGTAGGGTGGTTCAGAGGCTCCAATGAGCCTGGGAAGGCCTGAGGGAGCAGGCATTAGTGGGGTCCGATTTGCATTTCTGAAGGTCCAGGGGCCTGAGTAGTAGACTTCTCCTGGTCAGACCTGTTTTCCTACCTGAGAAATGGGGCTTCAAGGGGGTGGATAACCCTTAGTTCAGATGGCTCTGGCTGTGGGAGGCCTGCTCCCCAGGAAATGAGCCTCGGGCCAGGCGCTGATACTCCGCCCTCCCGGTCCCCTCCTCCGGGGAGGTCCTGGCAGGCACAGGGAACAGACACTGCCAGTCCTTCCTAGACCCGAGCATGAATGGGGTGGAGCCCCCCACCCTACCCCGGGGCAGACGCAGCCAGGGCCCCCACCGGCCTGCCCAGAAACGCGAGTCAGGGAACAGACGTCAGCGAGAGTGGGATGAGGGGGCTGGCAGCCTGTGCCTGTCCCCAAGATTCACAGGAGAGACGCCCTTCCCGCCCACACTGAGCCCCGCCTCCAGACACAGCCCCCAGCCCCAGGCGTCCACCAGGGTAATGACTAAATCTCTCCCACAACAGTCATCTCCCCCAGACCCGAAACCAGTACCCTCCCCGTGCGCCCTCTGGACAGCCACCAACTCCTGCCCGGCCTCTATCCCTCAGAACAGGGGGCGAGGAGCCGTGAGCTCAGAAGACCTTTGGTCACTGCCACGCCCCCCAGCCCACAGGCGCGTATCCTGTGTCCTCAGATTCGTGCGAGGGCGTGGAGTGCGGTCCGGGCAAGACGTGCCGTATGCTGGGGGGCCGCCCGCACTGCGAGTGCGTGCAGGACTGTGTGGAGCTCCCCGCGCGCCTGCAGGTCTGTGGCTCGGACGGCGCCACCTACCGTGATGAGTGTGAGCTGCGTGTGGCACGCTGCCGCGGCCACCCGGACCTGCGTGTCATGTATATGGGCCGCTGTCGCAGTACGTGGGGGCCGGGCCAGCGGGAGGGCGGGGCCCCCAGACCTGCGTGTCAGTACAGGCGCTGCAGTGCATGAGGGTGGGGCCTGCAGGGCCTCCGATGCAAAGTGCTTAGTAGCAAAGGTAAAGGTCTTGGAAGTTGAGGCAGGATTTATGGTAGGCGGGGCCTAGATGACGAGGTCGTGGGCTGCATCTAATAAAAGGAGTCTTTATTGTCCTAAGAGAGTGTCAGTGGATTGGTTCTTTTACGGGTTCGAGAATAAGGAAGACTAGGTTGGAAGTTTGGAAAGTGGGGTTCTCTCATGAGGTATGAGGTATGGGTGTGTGACTCAGAGGGGCTTGTGGGTGCAATCAGAGGCGGCCGGGCTTTAGGGTGAATTTGGGCTGTGGGAGGAGGGTGCAGCATCTGGCATACCCAGAGGAGGCGGGACCTGAGGCCGGACTCTGTTATAGGCGGGGTTTGCGGTCTCCTTGGAGCTCCTAACCCAACCTGGTGCCCCGCCCACAGAGTCGTGCGCCCACGTGGTGTGCCAGAGGCCGCAGTCGTGCGTGGTGGACCAGAACGGCAGCGCCCACTGCGTGATGTGCCGCGCAGCACCCTGCCCTGCGCCCTCCGGCCCGGGCCAGGAGCTTTGCGGCAACAACAACATCACCTACATGTCTTCATGCCATCTCCGCCAGGCCACCTGTTTCCTGGGCCGCTCCATCGGTGTGCGCCACCCGGGCAGCTGCGAAGGTGCGGGGCGGGGCAAGGAGCAGTGGTGGGTTGTAGCTTCCTGTCCCATTCTGTACCCCCAATTTCTCTGTTCTTCCTTCCCGCTCAGCAGGCACCACTGAGCCTTCAGATGCTGAGTCGAAGGAAGAGGAGGAGAACTTCGTGTGACTTAAGGACGGCCTGGGCCTGGTGTTCAAGGCCTCCACCATTTTATTTATTGCCAGAGCAGAGCCTAATTTATGTCCCATGGACACTCCCCAGCCCCAGGACTGGACCACTTGAGGGAGCCCTGGATCCCTTCCCAAAAACGGTACCTTGCAGGGATTGGGGGCAGAAGGCCTGGGAGCAATGCTGGTAGGTGGGGCCTCTGCCCCAGACACTCAAGAGGACCCCACTCCTGCTCCCTCCAGGATTAGTAGTAATTATGGCTGCCACCAGGAGGTCTGGGCATTCTCTGCCAGCAATTAATGAAAAGTCACCCTGGCCTTCTAGAACAGGGACCAAGGGGTTAGGAGGGCATCCACAGCCTGGGGTGTGTGTATACATAAGCCTTGGAACATGATCAGACCTCCCAGCAGGCCAAGAATGCAGCCTCCGTCCCTTACCAGCCCCTGAACCCAGGGCTTTCCTTCCCCACTGCCTCCAGGTACCTGTGAAGGCCACTGAGAAAAAGTCCAGCTTGTCCCCTGATGGTGGAGGCACTCTCTGCCTCCTGACATAGGTCTCAGCTCATCATCAGCTCAGAAGGGGGTGGAAGCTGGCGGGGCCCAGGAGACCCTGCTTACTCACTGGCCCATGTGGGCTATACCTGCTAGTGTCCACTGCACACCTGGCCTCCTGGAGCTGTGTCTCAGCAGCACCTCTAGTACCTGCTGACCTATCCACAGGTGAGGTTTAGACCCTGAAGCCCTTGGTCCCACGAGGCCCACCCTTGCCAGGCTTCCAGGCCCAGTCCTAGTTGGCCCCTCTTTACCCACCAGCTAGGCTCAGGGGTCTCGACCCTGCCCAATGCTAGCTTAGGGCCAATTCCCTCCATTCCATCTGGGCTGTTACTCTGACACCTCCCTGTGCCTTCATGCAGAACAGAGGCTCAGACCGGATATGGGGCAAGGAGCGCAGGGGGCAGTGTTCACACTCTCTCCCAGTCCCCAGGAAGTGCCTTATCTGTGACATCCAGAAAAGTACCCTTGAGTAGGTGAATTTGCTTGAGTCCCCCAATAGGGCAATTTCCCCTGCCCTGGGGTCCTGCCTTGCCAAAGAAATAAAGATTGTAAAAAGCCACTTTGGGCTCAATTTCTAGTTTGCTCCACTCTCTCTGATCCTCTGTGCCACCCACTTTGGGAGCCTGGAGCCTGGGCTCCTATTAGGGTGGTAAGTGGGGACCTCTGAAAGCATCTAGGGGACACACGTGAGCGTATGTCCTTGGGGCAGCCACTGTCCATCTCCAGGCCTCAGTACCCATCTCTGGGCAGTGGGCAGCAGCTGGGGAGAGGGCTGAGACAGCTGGGGTGGTGGAGGTGAGTGGGAGAGAAAGGAGGCCAAGAAAGTGGCTCCGGGAGGGAGCGGCTCGGCTGGACTCCCAGCCACTTTGAGGCCAAGAAAAAGCTCAAGGAATGTGGGTGGACCATCATGTCTACTTAGTTAGTTAACATTTATTCAGTTATTTTGGCCCTTTTTGTTTGTAACCAATGCCCATACCCCAACCCAAGCTTCCTGGGTTTGGGGGCCCCGTGGACCCCCTGCCCCAAGCATGGATGCTGTTTACACTGGTGTCCCAGGCTGGAGCTGTTTGCACTGGTTGCCATCTCATTTATGTACTCAGTGCTGCTGTGGTTCAGGCAGCTCCCGTGGGGACCTCAGTGGTCCTGGGTGGGGGGCTGGACTGAGGGCTATGCAGGTGCTGCCGAACCACGTCCCAAATCCAGGGCACGAAAGTGGACACCTGTGTGTACACATCTGGAGTCTTGGGGTCGCCACACCAGATGCCGGAGAAGGAAACGAGGCCGTGGGCCCGGTTCCTGCACACCAGGGGCCCCCCAGAGTCTGCCTGGAATGGAAGGAGAGACGAGGCCAGGGGTTCTTCTCAGCCTCACTTTGCCTGAAGGGGCCTCTGCATGTAAAGCCCACCAGGACCCTTTCCTGCCCATCAGACCCTGCCATGACACCCTAGTGCCCTTACAGCAGAGGCTACACCCCTCACCTCAGCCTTCAAGACCCTGCAGATCCCATCCACCTGTTCGCCCTTCTCTCCCTCATTCACCAGCCTTCCTGGCTGTTCCTGGAACAAGCCAAGCTCCATCCAGCCTCTACCAGGGTGCCCAGCCTGCAACCTCTAGTGACCGCAGCTCAGGATGGCTATGAATGAGTCCCAACACAAAGTTGTAAATTTACTTAAAACATGATGAGAATTTTTTGTGATTACACGTCACCATGTATTTAATGTGTGGCCCAAGACAGCTCTTCTTCCAGTGTGGCCTAGAGACACCAAAAGGTTGGACACCCCTGCAAGCTTTTGCTTGTGACCTGCTACTGCCCCCTGCTGGACACTGCTTGTATAAACAGAGAAGTCTGCCTCTGCAGTACAAACCTGCTGGACTGTGCTTGGCAGCCCAGCGATTGTCTCTCTACCTGGCATGCCCTCTCAGATCTTAAGGTTCCTTTACGACTCAGCTCAAAGGTGCTATCCTCAGAGAAGCCTTCCTGAATACTCACCCTAAAATTCCTGCCCACTCCCCTCCTGGTCTCACCCCGACTGTCATCTGGAATTACCGGTAGTGCTGCCCCTATGAGGTGGCAGTTCTATAAATGGAGAAAGATCAGTGAGGTCCAGAGAAGTGAAGTGACTTTCCCAAGGCCACACATCTGGAAAGTGACATAGTCCGGATTTGGACCAGCTGGGCTCCAGAACCTGTGTTCTGAACCACTGAACTCTTTTGTCTGAAACAAAAGACCCTCCAGTCTAAGTGTCTCCCTCTGCAGTAGGGCCAGGGTTGCCATTATTCCAAACGGTATTAGGAGCAGGAGCTCCTTCCTTGAGATCTGCTACTGCCCCCTACTGGCCACTGCTTACAAACACACAAAGGTGTAGCTCCGTGTACTGCACAAGCTGAACAGCCATACATACATGGGAGCCCTGTGACCCTGAGCCCCAGGTGAGGCCCATCTGCTCAAAGGTAAGTTGGGATTGAGTTCCCAAGGCTCTGCCCAGTTCTGACCATTCTCTGTGGGCCTTGGTTTCCCGTATGGTCAGTGGGAGGGACGGAGAATGAGTATCTTACTGAACAGAAGCCTCGTCGCCGTCGGTCCCCGCTGTGAGTGCAGACCATAGCAGGGCTCAGATGGCCCCTCCATGAGCTGTTGCAGATGTCCAAGTCCAGCACGCGGACCTCGGCCTCCATCAGCCCGGGTGGCAACTCTTCAAAGTTGGACACAGAGCCCCAGCCGGCCACCCGGCACCGCGCCCCAGCCCTGAGTGGCCTGGCGCCTCTTTTCGGCAGCCCCAGCAGACCCACTGCAGGACCCAGGATGGCAGAGCTGTTCAGCTGCAGAGAGAATACTGGGTTTTGGACCACCTAAACTGTCACCACTGCTCCTGCCTCAGTCTGCCCATCTGTGATACTTGGTCTCTTGGCCTTATATAGAGAAAGCAATAACTGTTGGAAGGTCTGCTGCTTTTGCCAAGTGGCGCCGGTCCATCAGGCCCGGGACTGTGGCTTCCCCTCACCTCCTCAGCTGCCCAAAGAGTCTTTCTAATGATCATCTCTTTACCTGCTCTAAGCCTTCCCATGGCTCCCCATTGCCCTCAAGATGAAACCTCTTCTCCTCCACCCCCATTCAGCCCTCCCCTCCAGCCAGAATGAATTCCATGCCATGCCTTGGGCCCAGCTCCACACTTTTGCTCACACTGTACCCCCGACCTGGAGTACCTTTCCTGTCTAGCTTTCAGGTCTCAGCTTAAACATGATCTTCTCCAGAAAGCCTCCCAAGATTCCCAGGCAAGGGCAGGCACTTCCTCTGGGCTCTCGTGTGCTCCTGTCAAAGCCAGTTTACCCAGCTGCCACCCTCTTAGACTGGCGGCTCTAAGGAGACCAGTCCTAGGGTTTGTTTATGTCCGTGTCCCTGCTGACTGGCACACAGCTGGCACTCACTCAACAGTTACAGAATGAACAACTCGGACCCCTGGTTTTGGTATTCCCTGACCTTGGGCACAACCCTGACCACCCCCAGCCTCAGTTTCCCCACCCACACAAAGGGATGGGTAAGTCAGAGCAGTGGGTTCCAGGCCTTGGGGTTCCACAAGAGAGTGAAACTCAGGCTTTGGCTGCTAACACTCACTGCCCCTTTTGTATTTGCCAAGAGAACCTCGTTCCCCAGGTCCTACTGTTCCCAGGGACCAATTCAGGCATGTTGAGTATCTCTTCACTTTAATTTTTTACCACATTTGGAGAGCAAGTCTGGGACATTCTCCCCTTAAAACAGAGGCCCTGAGGATGACTGGAGTTGAATTTGGGGTGCCTGGGTGGGAGCTGCAGGGAGGGATGGTCTGAAAGGGCACCCTCATGGCGGGGCAGAGGGAAGCTCACGTTTCTGGGAAGAGCCGCCTCCTGGCCAGAAAACCCCAAGCAGGGCCAAGTGGCAGAGTCTTTCATGGCTCTCATCCCTCATGTGTCCCCCGTTTAGCCTGGACATTGAGCGCCAGCTGTGTGCCATAAATGGTCACGAACAAGGTAAAAATTCCTGCCCTCAGGTCTAGAGGAGACAGTGAAGAACGGTGAAGTAGCGAATCTACAGCTGCTGCTAGCAGGTGACTGCCGCGCAGGACAAAAGAAAGGAGGAACAAGGAGAAGGGAAGGCAGGATGGGACCAGGGCACAGGACTGGACCGGCGTCCAGGGACACCTCCACAGGAGGCAACATTTAAGCAATGACTTAACCTGACTCAGATGTTTTGGGATCCTTAAGCTACTTCTAAAGCATGTCCAGTCATCAGAGGGGTGGCTGGGACAGATGAGACCTACGTCCAGTGTGTCCCCACCACCACCACGAAGCTCACCTGCAGCAGACAGATGTCATTGGCGTGGGTCGTGGGGTGGTAGTCAGGGTGCCTGATGACAGCGGAGATGCCAAACACCTGCTGGGTAGGCTCTGAGGTGCGAAGGGCGTGGGCCCCCAGCACCACCAGAACCATTCGGGGGTCTCTGAGGGAGGGAGGGGTGGAGTGAGCGAGGTTGGGGGAGGGCCGCCGGCCACGGGCTTTGGCAGCTCCATCTGCAAAGCCAGTGCACAGCAGTCTATTTAATCCTGATGCCAGCCCTGCGATAATAATGATGTTTGTTACCGTTCCCACTGCAATTATAGCATTAACTCTAATTGTTGCAATATGAATTCTAATAACTATTATAAACTACACTTAGAATGAATAGAATATTTATTATTATAATTCCCACCTCAATTATATTATTACCTCTGCAGGAGTTCAGAACAGGCCTCCCCAAGATGTGTCCCTTTGGCTTGTGGATTATTCTGAACCGAAGGCCATCAAGACCTCAAGGGCTCACAAGAAACTGCTACCTCTGGCTTACTCACCTGCCTGAGTCTAAATGGGAGCCTCACCCACCAGGAGCATTGTCACCAGAGATAACCTTTTACGGCCCATCTGGAGAGCAGGGCAGCCCTCTAGTTACTGAGCACCCTCTCTTCTCAAGGTTCGAGGACCCTTCTCCCTGCTGATGCCTCGGGCACCTGGCCTCACCACTAGCTCAGGTGACATGTGTACCTCATCTGTGCTTTCTGTTCCTGACCCCTCATGGGGGTGGGACTCCCATGTGTACATTTGTATTAAATGGTTATTTTCTCTGGTTAAGCTCTCTGTAGATTTAACTATTAGACCAACTGGAAGAACCTAGAAAAGTGGAGAAAATTTTTTCTTCCAATAATTTTAATATGGTTAATCATTATTGTAAAAGTATACTTTGCCCTGACTGGTATGACTCAGTGGGATGAGCAATATACCACAAACTGAAAGGCTGCTGGTTCGATTCCCCATCAGGGCACATGCCCATGCTGTGGGCCAGGTCCCCAGTTGGGGGCGTGTGAGAGGCAACCAAAAGATGTTTCTCTGGCACATCAATGTTTTTCTCCCTCTCTCTCCTTCCCTTCCCTTCCCCTCTCTCTAAAAATAAATAAATAAATAGATAGATAGATAGATAGATAGATAGATAAATAAATAAATATCATAAAAACATATACCTAGAACAAGCACAGCGATGATAACATCTATTTATTGTTATGGAGGTTGCTCCTCCAGTACTTCATTTGTGAACTCCACCATTTCCCCTTCCTTGTCCCATAAAGCTAACCCCACTGAGATGCCTCCTCCTTCAGGAGCCCCACAGGGGAGGGGTGCGATCTGGCCATTTGAATCCTGCCCTTGCCTGGAATGCAGCAATGCCCACACCAGGAACCCCTCTCACCACTCCCGCCACCATCCCCCACCCTGCATCCAGAGCATCCTGGGGTCCCAAGTGGCAACAGGCGGGGGGGGGGCGGGCAGGGTGGGCTCACATGTCACTGAAGCAGTGGGCAGCTGAGACCACCCAGCGGGGGCGGAGCAGGAAGCCCCCACAGTGATGTTGGCCGTTGAAGCTCACTGATGCCATGTAGGGACGGGAGTGTGGGATCACCTCTTGGCCCCCAATGATCCTGGCCCCCCAGGAGCCTGCAGAGAGAAGGGGGAGCATGTGGGGTGTGGCAGAAAGAAGGGCTAATGGGAGCAACTCAGGCACTGGATGGGATGGGGGCCAGCTTGGGGAGAAAGAGCCAGAGATGGGTAGAGACGGAGCTGGAGAGACACAGAAGGACAAGTGACAGGGAGCCCAGAGAAGGCCCGTGAGTGTGCCGGGAGGAGGACCAAAGCCAGAAACCTGGGCATGGGCCTGTCAAGACCCCAGCTGGGCATCCTGCCCCACTCCCTGCTGAGGCCCCAGAGGGTGACCAGCTAGGGCTGTGTAGCTGCATCAAGTCGGAGCCTTAGGGCACCTGGAGTTAATGGGTGGGGCCCCTGCATAGGGACACCCGGGGGTCCTCACCTGGAGGCCTCATGGACAGCATCAGGGCAGTAGCCACAGTCAGCAACAGGTGGTCCCAGCCTCCTGCCCCAGGCCCCATGGCTAGTGCAGGCCCAAGTCTCCCTGGAGAGCTTTGAGGACTGAGGTCCCCACCCTCATCCAACGGCCCAGAAAGGGGGAACCCAGCTGTGGTCTGTGGTTGGAGGCCCTGCCAGGCCCCATCAGCAACGACCAGACCTGAACTGGTGGTTCTGGGACACCAATGATTCAACCGCCTTGGGGTTTTTGATCATAATTGCAGGGGAGGAAACAGGGCAGTGGAGGGGAGCAGGGGGCCACCTGCCCAGGCAAACCCCGGCTCTGCCAGTCCCTGTGACCCCAGGGGTCACTTATCTTCTCTGTCCCCCAATTTACCCAGCGTCTTGGTCAGTTCTTCCAGCCGCATACCCTTGGGGGGTTGGCATAAATATCAACTGACACCGTGGATGTGTGGCTCAGTTGGAAATGTCATCCCATTCACAAAAGGTTGGTGGGTTCAATTCCTGGTCAGAGCATATACTGAGGTTTCAGGTTTGATCCTGGTCAGGGTGCATACAGGAGGCAGCCAATTGATGGTTCTCTCCACATAGGTGTCCCCCACCCTCCCCTTTCCCTTCCTCTTTCTCTAAAAATCAATTAAAAAAAAACATATCCTTGGGTGAGGCTTTAAAAAAATATATAAATATCAATTGAAGCTTCAGATATGCGGAAACTCATTTAATCCTGGAGTGACCCAAGAATGTATTATTTCTATCCTCATGTCACTGATGGGGAACCTGAGGCAGAGAGGTTAAGTGCCTTGGCCAAGGTCACACAGAGAGGGAGTGAGGGGACCAGGGCTGTAGTCTCAGGACAGCTGTTGTCTCTACCCCCTGGTTTTACCCACAGGTGGGCACATTTCCTTCCCATCTGATAAGCAGTTGTGAAACAGGCAACTGTCCTTTATGGCCCCAACTAACCAAGCTCCCAGAAGCCCTGAGTAATGGGCTGGGTAAGGGCCAATATTGTCCAACCCAAAACTGGCTAGTTTGGGGCTACTCAGAAGATGGTCTTAACCCAGAACTCCTGGACTATAGTCCTTGATGGGTCTTTTCATGGAGGATTGGGTGGTTTTCTCAGTCAGAGGAGACTCAACAACGATGGTGATGATGATGATGATGACGACGACGATAGCTCCCTTTACTAAACACTTTTGTTATTGATTTGTTGGAGCTCTTTATATATTGAGGAGATTAACTCATGGTCATATTAATTTCTTTTCTGAGAACCTTTAGGTGCAGAGACACAGCTTCCCTGGGAAGTGAATTTAGTTTCTGCGGATCTGCAGGTGGCCCAGTGCTGAACTGGCCAGAACTGGGTAGCCCCATCAGGTCCCCATCCCCCTTACCTGTTAAGTCCAGGGCTCCCAGGGCCATGGAGCAGACCAGAAGGATAGCAGGGGTCAGGGCTCTGGCATGCTGTTCTGTAAACTGCCCAACCTGGTCTGGGCCTGAGGTTTGGAGTTATGAAGCTGGGGGAGGGGGAGCTCGAGAATCCCTTCCTTCCCCGATATGGTTCCTTGCATGTCCAGCTTAACCTTCTTGGCCCCTTTGGGATGGGAGACACAAGGCATGAGCTGGAGTCAGGGCTAGAGGGGGAGGTAAAGGGGTCTCTGACTCAGAGACAGAAGAGGAATGGGCTTTTGGGATCCACTCCCCTGGAGTCCGAGGGCCCCAGAAGATGTCTTGGGGCAGCCACAGCTGTGAGGTGGGCTCACAGCAGGGTCAGGGGTGCTGGGGATGACAACATCCTAGATAAGCAGGGGTGGCCAAGGAGGTGAGAGAGGAAGGGGAATCGTCGTAGAAACGGTGGTTGCAAGTGGTCCAGAATGGGGGCAGGGTCCCACATGGATCGGAGCTGCAGCACGCTGAGCGGAGAAGAGGAGGGAGCGGTGAGGTGGACACCTCTCTGGAGGGTGAAAGGGTGCAAGGTCTACTCAAGACCACTGCTTTAATGGTCTCAAATGACATAATCTGCCTGGTTCCACCGCCGTGCTTTTTCTTTTCTTTTTTAAGATTTTATTTATTTTTTAGAGAGAGGGTCAGGGAGAAAGAGGAAGAGAAACATCAGTGTGTGAGAAAAACATCTACTGGTTGCCTCTCACACACCCCCAGTTGGGGACCTGACCCGCAACCCAGGCAGGTGCCCTGATCGGGAATCAGAACGGTAACTGACCTTTCGGCTTGCAGGTGGGCACTCGACCCACTGAGCCACACCAGCCAGGGCACCGCCTCCATGCCTTTTGAGGTCTGCACCTGCTACCCGGGATGCCTGTCCCCACCATCTGGGCCTGGCCTGACTTCTCCAGCTCATATGTTGCCACCTCCAGCCAGTCTCCTGGAAGTGACTACATGCACACTTGCATCTCAAGTGTGGATGTGGGGACCTGGAGTCCCCAGGCAACCATTTGAGAACTTTAAGGAACTTGGCTTTTGGTCTGAAAGACATGGGAGCCCAGGAAAGTTGGGTTAGCAATGCTGGAGAACGGTTTGTGGGGAGTGGGGTTGGTTCCAGCAGTCTATACACACTCCTCCTCCTCCTCCTATTTTCTTTTTTTTTTTTTTAACGCTTCATGAATTTGCATGTCATCCTCGAGCAGGAGCCATGCTAATCTTCTCTGTATGGTTCCAATTTTAGTATATGTGCTGCCGAAGTGAGCACTCTTCCTCCTATTTTTAAACAAAATGCACCCAACATCCCTCAAACCTTGAATCATTTTCTTAGTAGACAAAAAGTCATCTCTATGAGCACAAGGCTTCTGCATCCCTGGCACCTAACACTGCCAGGTGCACAATAGGTGCCCAATCAATCTTTTTGGACTGAATGGACACAGTTCCCTTTTGCTGAGCCATACGTGTACATATTGCCCCTGGTTGCTTTCACATTGCAATGGGAGACCCGGGGCTGCAATGCTGAAAATATTTACTATCTCGCCCCTTACAGAGTTTGTCAAACCCTGAGCTCCTATGTGCTGAGCCCTGTTCCAAACCTTCCCTGAGTATTCTCTCCGTTACCTCGTCCAGCTGCCCTTGGAGATGCGGAAGTGAAGCTCAGACAGGTTAAGAAACAGACCCAGGGTCACACAGCACATGTGGCTCTGAGCTGGAGCTCAAGCTCAGGGCCCCTGATGTTCCTCGGGTTCTTTTTTCTTCTCTCAATCTGCTAATTTTTCTCACTGTTTGAATGCACATTCACTATAAAAAGGGGAAATGAAAAGTTCTGTAAAAGAGGTAGCAGTGTCCCTGCCCCTTTGGGGTGCATCCTGATGCATCTTTCCTTAGAACCCATCCAAAGTTTATTCCCTTTGCACACACGCACATTTATTAAGCCCATGCTGAGTAGAACCATTTTACTTACAAAAAAATAAAGGCATTTAGAAGAATCTCCCTGTCCTGCCCCTCCTCCCCGCCAGACCCCAGTAAGTGTGTTTGGGGCCTAGTATTCTTTTGTTTTTAAAAAGATTTTATTTTTATTTATTTTTAGAGAGGGAAGGAAGGGAGAGAGAGAGAGAGAGAAACATCAATGTGCGGTTGCTGGGGTCTGTGGCCTGCAACCCAGGCATGTGCCCTGACTGGGAATCGAACCTGCAATGCTTTGTTCGCAGCCCGAGCTCAATCCACTGAGCTACGCCCGCCAGGGCGGGGCCTAGTATTCTTATAAAAACCTGGGAAGTTAGGGCCACAGTCTGCATGTTGGCACTGACAGCTCCTGCCTGTCTCCTGGTCCATGGGGTCCATATGAATATACGTGCAGCGTGAAGGACTCAAAAGGGACTGTGAGAAATCAAGGGGAAGGCAGGGGAGCTAGGTACCTCTGTCTTCTGCCTGTGCCTGATCCCCACATGGCTTATCGAGACTTGCCCTAGGGCGGGCCAGGCCTCGCTGTAAACTCCAACATGGGCCACCAGCTGCCTGCCCAGTGTCACCCTTTGTTGTCCACTCAACCCACCCATGTCTGCAGGTCTTTTCAGTGGTTCAATCTGCAAATGGGAGGACCCCAGTGCCTGCCATCCCACGTCCCATTTGTTCTTCCTTCAAGATCCATACACAATCCACCTGCCCCTCAACCTTATCCAGCCTTGGTGTGTTCCACGGGGCCCTGTCCAGCCTCTTCCAGGCCTCCTTGTTAATCCACTCCCCTCCTGGCAGCCAAAGGGCCCTTAACAAAAATAAATTGGCCCTGGCTGGTGTGGCTCAGTGGATTGTGCGCTGGCCTGTGAAGCAAAGGGTCCTTGGTTGATTCCCAGGTTGCAGGCACACGCCTGGGCTGCTGCCAGGTCCCCAGTTGGGGGTTAGTGAGAGGCAACTGATGGATGCTTTTCTCCCTCTCTTTCTCTCTCCCTTCTCCTCCCTCTAAAAGTAAATAAATAATATATATATAATAAATAAATTATATATATATCTTCCTTTAAAAATAAATAAACTGGGTTGGTCCCTTTCCTGCTCTAAACTCTTCCGTGGCTCCCCAGTGCCCTCAGGACAAAGCCTGAGCTCTCCTTGTTCCCTCCTCTACCCACCTCACTCACTCCGGCCACAGGGGCCTGCAGTGTGTGCTGTGGGAGCTGAGGCAGATTGAAATAATTAAACTTCCTCCGACTCCAGGACCAGGACCGACGCCCAGCAAGTGCTCAGCAACGTCAGGAATTGCTGTATTATCATTTCTCTTCAAACGGGCCTGGCTCGGTCCCACCGCCGCGCCTTTGCACTTGCAGTGCCCTCCACGCGAAGGCTCCTCTTTCAGACCTCCAGGGTGCAGCGAAGTCGGCTCCTCCGCCTCCCGGACCTCCCCCGGGGTCCCATTCGTCCTTCGTCCCTCTCGCCCCACCGCCCCTCCACCCGCTTACCCTCTGGACTAGGAGCCGGGGAGGGGCGGGATTTTGGGAGATCACTGCTAGGGCCAGCGCACAAACCAAGCCTGGCAGCCAGCATCAGGCCTCTCAGACACGGGATGAGTGACTCCGGGCGGGGAACCCGGCACGGCTCCAAGGTTACAGGCCAGGCCTACGGACTTAGGGGAGGTTGCCGGCAAGGCCCGCGCGCGGGGACGGGGACGCTGCGGCAGCCGCGGCGGCCGGCAGGAGGCGCAGCGCGAACCGCTGCGCGGGGAGGTGGGAGGGGACCGAGCGGGGAGGGGAGAGACAGAGAAACGCTGTGGCGGCGGCAGCGACGCGCGCACTCAGCCCACCCCCCGCGCCCGCCGCCGCCCGGACAATAAACAGCCGCGCGCGGGGCGATGCCCGAGCCGGTGCCTACGCCCCCGCGCCATACAGCCCGGGTCGCTAGGCCTTAGCCCTCCGCCCCCACCCCCACCCTCCCTCCCCACCCCTGCGCACCCGCCCGCGTTCGCCCCCGCTCAGCATCACGGACCCACTCGGACCTCCGCTGGGGAAATGGAGTGAGTAGGCGCTCTCGGTCGGGGGCGGGGAGCTCGGGTGGGTGGGGGGACCGAGCAGGTAGTGAGGTTTCCACCCCACCCCGTCCAGAGCGTCGCGGCCCCTCGTGGAGAGGGAGGTAGCGAGGGGCTTCTGGGACTCCCAGCTCATCTCGGAAGGACTTGGGCTGGGCAGCGCCCTCCCTGAGGCCTCCCCATATCCGACCCAGGCGGCCCACCGTCTCAGAGGGACTCGGGAGGCAGCGGCTGGGGGCAGCCCGGGACACTGGGAGGGGGTGGCGCGTGTCTCTGTCTGTGCCCCGCCCGCGTCCTGTTGGCGCCCCCCGGGCTAGCCTGGGCCACCTGTGGACTCCGGAGTGGGCTCCCTGGGGTGATGGAGCAGACCCTCCCCATTGCACCATCAGGCCTTGAGGTCATCCACCACCCCTCACCTCACCCCCTCACCCCCGCATCCTGAGCTCGCTGCTCCCCGTGCCCTGGACGCGCTCACGGGCTACTCCCTCCTCCTCCTGGCAGCCCTCCCCAAGGGCTTAGAGTGCTGTCCAGACACCCTGCTAAGGCCGGGTGGGCTGCCAGATGTTGTCCCGAGTTACCGCCGGAGAGAGGGGCCTTCTCTCCAGGCTTCCGGTCTGGTCTGGGATGTGTGAAGTCCAGGTGCTTTCCAACAGGGGAGCTTGGAGCTGAGATCCCCTCCCGGAAAACTGTCCCCTAAATGGGGCCCCAAATGGAGCCCCAAATGGTGTAGCCAATGGTGTAGAGTCCGCTGGGCCCAGGCTGGAATAGAGTGGGTGGCCTGGGTCTGTGGGGTTTAGGAGGGGAGCTGCTGGGCAACAGATGATTCTTGCACAAGCAGGTGCTGAATGGGTGTGCATGGTCGTTTCAGGTAGAGTCCTTTCTGGTGTCGGGGTGGCCCCACACCTCCATTCCCACAGGTGGGCGCTGAGAGGCTGTGGAGTATGTTTGCCAGGGCAGGAGTGGGAAGCAGGTGTCTGGGACTCCAGCAGCCCACCCACTATGTGTGTGTTGGGGATGGGCATCTGCTTCCCTGCTCTGGGCCGGGTCCCCATGGGGCTGGAGGCCTGGACCTGGAGGTCCAGCCAGTCCAGCTCTTCTTGCCCTTCCCACTGGGTGTGTTTTCCAAGCATACACCTTCCCTCCAGGGATTCACCCGTGACCCACCACACCCTCAGCCGGGTGGGAGCCTCCGCCTCCCGCCCTCCCCTGAACTCGACACCCAGTGTCCTCTGCTTTTGAAAACCCAGACAAAAGCCCAGCTGCACCCCAACACACCCTGGGAGCCTAGCCAGGGGCTCAGGGGAGCCAGGGCCAAGACTTGTCTGCACTAGGATCCCCCACTTGTTTACCTGCTCTGCTCCCTCTGCCGAAGGGGCTCCTCTGGGCCTCCTGACAGCAGACCCTGGGGAGGGGGCTGCCTCGGGGGATGAGGGGTGAAAATCTAGGAAAATGCCCACTCAGAGCAGAGAAATGAGAGGATATTTGGTTGGACCCCATTGTTGTCTTTCCTACCACCCCTTTCTTTCTCAGTGTGGACACTGAGGCCTGGGGAGGGGCAGCATGCCCCAGAGTCACACGGCACAAGAAGGGTGCCCCTGCCCTGTGCCTTCTTGGTCATAAGCCAGATATGGTGCCATGGCCCCCCATTAAGTGAATCACTGGCTTTGCTGGGTACAGATGTGGGCTGGGCCTTGGTAGTACCTGGCTCAGATAGCCATGAGAGAAAGCCTCTGTCCCCAGTGCTTGGGGTGACGATGGTGGGGAGAGGCTGTCCTGACCAGAGCGCCTGCCCCGGCTCTGGGTCCCTTTCCAGGAGGGCAGAGAAGGCCCCAGGCATAGAGGCCACAGCCACTAAAACAAATCACTCACCTCGTTCCGTTTCCATGGATTTTGCCATCAGAGTCACGGGACGTGGTTGTGGCTTAGGGTGGTACTGGGAAGTTTCTTTTAAAAATACATTTAAGAATTTGACAAAATTTCATTAAAGGATTAGACAAATTTTCACTAGTTTAAGAGTTTAAGGATTTATTGAAAAATGGTGAGTAAATAATCAGCAAGGTGGTGGGAGAGAGGGCTGAGGCTGCAAAGATGGGACAGGAGTTGGGGGGTGGCGGAGCAGGGGCGCACTCCTGGGAGGGGGGCTGGATGCCAGTCCTGCCGGGCAGATTTGCTGTGCGGGCTGGCTGAGGTGCTGCTCCCCTGGGAGCCTCAGGGTCTGGCCGGTAAAAGGAGGATATTTTAGCTCAGAGCAGCCGTTCTCAGATGCCCAAGCCCTGCCTTGGGACAGGAGCGGGAGACAGAGCTGCGGCTGGACCTTCCCAGAGGCTGTCCGGCCTTCAGGCCTGGACGTCCTCAAGCAGTCGCTGTTGGGTGCTGAGTCCTTAATGTTCCTTTCACACTTGCTAATCTCCCTTTTTATAAAATGGGTTTGTTTATTTATTTTTAGAGAGAGGGGAAGGGAGGGAGAAAGAGAGGGAGAGAAACATCGGTGTGAGAGGAAAACATCCAGCTCATGAGCCCCGTCCAGGGACTGAACCCACAGCCCCCAGTCTACTGGGGATCGAACCAGAGACCTTTCGCCTTCCGGGACGATGCCCAGCCAGTCAGGCGCTGATCTGCCTTTTTAACGAGAGGCACAGCCAGTTAAAAGGCAAAAGTATATAGTGATCGTTGAGTAACACACTTTCATTTTCAGTGTGTCTGTTTCCCAGGGTTTTAACTCTGTGGCAGGGGCTTCTTGTTTTCTTGGTCTTGGTAACAATGAAATGTGTCCTTCTAATCTGAAACAAGGGGGGCCAATATGAACAGTAAGTGATACGAAGGGAGGGAACATGCAAATAATACTAGCGTTGGTGGCAGGAACATGGGAAGGTGGTTGGAGAGGGGCTGGCATCATTTATTTACTTAAAAATCACTTAGCACTTGCTGTATACCAGGGCCTGTTCTGAGTGCTTTGTCCCTGTGTATTCTCTTGATCCTTACAATGGCTCTGTGAGGTGGGGAAACTGAGGCACAGAGCGGTGACATGACAAGCCTGAGGTCACACGGCTATAAAGGGGTGGGTGGAGGGTCAGGGGTTGGGGTCAGCAGGGGGAGTTAGGGGTGGGGTGTGGTGTGGTGGGTAGGGAATCTTTGTACCTTCCTATTTCCCAGAGGCTCTAGACTACTCTATAGGGTCCTAGGTATTCCGGCATAGTTTTTCAATCTGGCTGGTGGTGTTTGCCCTAGGGGCATCTGCCCCTGCGTCCTCCCTCGTAAACACCCTCACTGTGACCACTGATTCAAGAGTAGTGCTTGATACGGCGGCGTCCTGACTCCTTATGGGACTGGGCACGTCACTTGCCTTCCTTGGGCCTCACTTTTCACTTTTGGTGAATGGAGATGTAAGCCCACCCAGTCCCCTCTGAGCAGAGTTAGCCCTTCCCAGGCAGGACACAGTCAGAAGGGGAGTGGGTGCTATGTGGACTTGGAGCTTCTGAGTACCACCTGCAGCCCCATGAGAGACCTGCCATCAAGGATCTCAGATTTTGATACTGGGAAATGGGTTGACATTCTGAAAAAACAAACAAACAAACAAACAAAAAACATTACATCACCTTTCCCAAGTCTGGGACTCTGTTCCCATCCATCCTCCCTCCACCCAGGAAATGTCTCCTCTGTTCATTTAAGACATGCTCCCTGCTGCCCTGGCCGGGTGGCTCCATTGGTTGGAGCATTGTCCCAGGCACCAAAAGGTTGCAGACTCGATTTCTGGTCAGGGCACATACTTAGATCGTGGGTTCAATCCCTCCGTCAGGGCACGGACGCACAGGAGGCAGCCAGTCAGTGTTTCCCTCTCACATCGATATTCCTCTCTTCCTCTCTCTCTAAAGTCCTCTGGTGAGGATTAAAAAAATAAAGTGCTCCCTACTGACTATCCTAGCCCCGTGCAGGATCAGAAAGCTTGGGAGAGCCCCTGGAGGGTCTGTTTTGAGGTGTGGAGGAAGGTTTCCTGGTCCTTTTCGCATCGTGGATCTTTTCTGTGAGAGATATTGAAGGGTTTGCCCTGCAGGCAGAAGGGAGCACCTGGTAGAAAGAGTGGCCCATGCAAAGGCCGGGAAGTGGGAAGGCATTGGAAGAAGGGAGCACTCTCTGGTTTATGCTCTTGGGGCTAGGTCTTAATAGACCTAGAGTGTCCCTTTGGGGTGTCTGAGCTCTGGAGAAGTGAGAGCAGATGCCGGACACCAAGAAGGGGCTCTGGCAGCTGAGGGGCCTGATCAATGAGGAGCAAGACAGGGTTCAGCCTGGACAGGGCCTCTGAGGGCAGCTCAGAGACAAGTGCCAGGGTCAGGGGAGCAGGACCCAATGTCTGGGTGGACATGGAACTGATTTCAGAGCTGTGTGGTGTTGGAGCCATGCACAGGGCCAGGTGGCCTGGTCAGGGAGAGACAGCCCAGTCCCC
Source organism: Tonatia bakeri (assembly GCA_004024845.1). Lineage (NCBI taxonomy): Eukaryota > Metazoa > Chordata > Mammalia > Chiroptera > Phyllostomidae > Tonatia > Tonatia bakeri. The sequence goes on from PVIA01008035.1 coordinate 43,434, forward strand.
GGATGCACAGGGAGTCTAGAGGGCACCCTGGACATACTACCGAGGGGTCTCTGTGCAGCATAGGAAGGCTGAGAGGTCTTATATCTGAGGATCATGAAATTGGGCTGGGATGTCTGTCTCCTGCCCAAGGGTTTCAAGCAAGAATTCAGCGACAGTCAGAGTCCATCATTGGGACAGTCTGGATAGGGCTGGAAAGCCAGAGGTGGGTCCCAAGCCAGGCCTGTGGCAGGTAGGCTGGGTGAGGACCATCGTGGAGGCAGGCTGAGTAGGAGCTGCTGCATGGACAGTGGTAGTGGTGGGATGGGGCCACGCCTGGAGCCCAGCCTGGGTGAGCGGGGGGGTGGGGGGGGGCGGGGTTTGGCAGGGGCCTGCAGGAAGTGAGCATGTGATGCCCTGGTCACTTTGTGTTCAAATCCTTCTGATCATGGACAGTCGCAGGGCAGGACCCCACCTCTGGCCCTGCCTCAGCTCTTAATGAGAGGGTCAGCATTTCTGCTACATGAAGGTATATATTTATTTTTACCAGCTTTATTGAGATATTCATATACCACACCATCCACCCACCTAAAGTGTACAATTCAGTGGTTTTCAGTACACCCACATAATTATACGACCATCACCTCTAATTCCAGAACATTCTGTCACCCCCCAAACAATCCCAATCACCAGTCGGAGTCACCCCCATCACCCTTCCCTGGACCCTGGCAACCACTGACTCAGTTGCTGTCTCTGAAGTGCCTGTCCTGGACGTGTCACATGAGTGGAATCACACACCGTGTGGCCTTCTGTGTCCGGCGTCTCTCACCGAGCGTCGCGTGTTCAGGGTCCACCACGGTGCGGCGAGTGTCGGTGCTTCGCTCCTTCTCACGGCTGAGTGATGTTCCCTGTGTGGACGGACCACGCTGTGCTTATCCATCCATTACTGGTGGACATTTGAGTTGTTTTATGTGTTAATTCATACAGTCCCTTCCAAGGTGGTTGGGACTTGTCCCTTGTCTCCTGCTGGATGCGGAGAACCCAGATCGTGTTTTAGATAAATGTGACAGTTTCTTAAAAAAGAAAAAAAGGAGGTGGTCCTAAGACAGGTGGTCAGTTCATGGGGGTGGCCGGAATGTGACAAGGGGAGGGGGACCCTTGGGTGGAGGCCTTGTCCAAAAGTGGAAAGACCCTCATTGACTTGCTGGTCCAGTGAACTTGTGTTGGTACCTGCTGTGTCCTGGGCCATGGCGGGGGACATGGCAGGAACAAAAAGAGACAGTTACTGTCCTCGCGAGGAAATGAGAAACAACATAAGTAAAGGCCCAGCATGTTGCACGAGAGTGAGAGCCAATGAGGGAATGGCGGGGTCCTGGGGGCTGAAACTTAAGCAGGGAGATCAGAGAAGGCCTACATGAGCAGGTGATGTCTGGGGAGAGGCCTGCGGAAATTAGAGAGGCCTGCGGGTGCAGGGAGAGCGTGCACCAGGCAGGGGACACAGCCAGTGCAAAGGCCCTGGGGTGGGAATATACTTGGAATGTCTGAGTGTGGCTGCAGCAGAGGGAGGGGTGGCCAGGGACCATGGGTCTTTGGGGCTGGTCTCTGCAGCTGGATTTGCCTTGAGACATGTCCTCCGGGAAGGCCTCTACCTGCAACGCCTGCATTCACGCTCCACTGCCCTTCCTGTCCAGAGCCCAGGGCAGGGTCCAGCTCCTCCCCTGCACTGCCCCAGGTTAATAGGCAACAGGTTTGCTCCTCTGGGTCTGTGTCCTGCTCCGACCTCGGTCTCCACCATGGGGGGGATGCCTCTCTGTCTTGAATCTCCTAGGAAGCTCATGCCTCATGGGCTGTTCGCTTCACTAATGACAGTAGTGGTCTTGCAAGTCACCTGATGAAGGGGCGAGACCCAGGAAGGCTTGCTGGAAGAGGGGACTGTACTTGAGCTGAGCTTGGAGGTGGAGGAGGGAAAGGGGAAGGCAGGGGGAGCTGATGTGGGGTGATGGGTAAACTGGAGGGCTTGAATGGACGGCTGAGAGACCGAGGTTTTCTCAGGGCGTTGGAGCTGTGGAGAAGTCAGAGCCAGGAAGGTGCGGGGGAGACAGAGGCCTCCACCAGGAGCTAGGAAACAGCAGGTGGAATGGGGACTTCCCCCACTCCATATCTCCCCGAGGTCCAATGGGGGAAGGGGCCCATTGGGCCATTGGGCTCCCTCTCCCCCCTCACCTCCCAGCCCCGTGACTCTGCTGCCACCCTCCCCCATGGCCAAGGTCTTTGTCAGCTGTTTCCTTTCAATTAACACAGGAATGTTCCAGCCCTGGGCTCTGAGCCTGCCTGGGCCTGGACCCCCTCATTCTGGCTGGAGCTGCCCGGGCATGGGCTCTGGAAGAACTAGTGCAATCCCATCCACCCGCCTCCGGTCCCGCCTGTCCTGCCCGCTGGGTGACCTTGGGCTGCTTGCATAACCTCTCTGGGTCTTTAAAAAATAAACGCCCCGCAAAGCTGGGGCCTGTGCTGGGGCTCGGGGCTCCTTGGGTTTGGGCCTCATTAGCTCATCTCCTGGGGCCGGGATTATCTCATGTGCTCGCAGCCGACACCCTTGCCTTGTCCTGAGCCGCCCACATTGCCGCTCCAGCCCAGAATTTGCTCCAAGTGCCATAAAAATAATCGCAGAAGCCCCGGAGCCTGCGTGCGCCGAGGGTGGGCCTCCAGGCGAAGGGTGAGTCCCTTAGCCAGAGTCCGAGAGTGCTCTGTGGCCCGTTGCGCAGTGCCGCCGGCAGAGACTCGGAGATGCCAGTGACTCACCCGGGTCACAGCCAGTGGGGGCAGCTGCCACGCAGCCTGAAATCCTCCTGAGCTTCTCCACCCAGCATGTAAGATCTTTTGTGATCTGGCCTCTGCTTCCCTCACTGAGCCCTAGTGAGCATTTCGACCACCCTACTGACCACCCCCCGCCCCCCACCAGCCCCTGCCAGACCTCAGGGAGACCCCGTCCTCTGCGGGCTCCTGAGCCTGCCTGTGGGAACTGGGGTCCCGTCGCCACCACTGAGCAGCTTCGATTCACCCACCGATAAAACGAGTATAACCATCCCCCCAGCCTCGCAGGACCATCAGGAGGATGGCACTTAGCACGTGTCATTTAAAGACCCCTCTTCTCCCCAGCCTTAATTTCCCCTCCTGTTACATGGGGCTGAGACAAGCCGGGAAGGTGAGGAGTTCCTGGGAAGGAGTTCTTATTTATCACTGTTTCATGAGGGTCCTATGGTCCTAATTTGTTTTATTTTTCACATTTGTGATGCTGAACGTTATCTTAGCTTGACCTAGGCTACCACTGGCCAGGGATGTGTCCAGAAACTTCCAGAGTAGAAGCCCCTCCCTGGGCTAGAGCCCCTGGACCGAAGATGGGACCGTCCCTCCAGCAACAGGGGTGGCAGAGCCAGTTAACTCTGCCTCCTACCTGCCCTCGGAAGCCCCTGAAGCCCAGGGCCTGAAGCCTCTACACCCCCAGCGCGGGGCTGGGGGCGGGAGATGCTTGGCGGGCCCCACGTGGGCCTCCCAGTTGCCTTGGGGACGGCACGGTTGCCAGGGTGACCGCCTCCCGAGGGCCGCCATCCGTCATCAGGAGGGAGGCAGCGGTGCCCTGGAGGGGCGGGGCAGCTCTCGCACCCCCAGGCCCTGGTGTTGGGGGGGGCTCCTGAGGGGGGTGCACAACCTGCGCCCCTCGGACTGTGACGGGGACAGGAATGGGCAGGGATGAAAATTCTCTTCCTGGGCCCTCCCGACCTTCCCCTGCCCTGGCTTGACCAGCAGAGACAGGCCATGCAAGGGAACACACTGCCCTCCTTGTCTGCAGGCTGGGGAACTGGCCTCACAGCCAGTCCTGTGTCCCTGTGTCCCTGTGTCCCTGTGTCTGTCCTGAATGGCCACCTGCCTTGCATGGTGGAAATGTGGCACTAGGTGGCTGGTCCTTCTGCCCAGCATGACCCTGTATGCACTGGGGTCTGAGCTGCTATATGCCCCCCCACCCCCACCCCCAACTCTGCTTCCTTCCTGGAGATATCCTGGAGGCCTGATTAGAGCTGGGAAAACGGATGGCCTGGTGCGGCCCAGAGCTGGACAGTTGTGGTTTGAATCTGAGCTCTGCCTCTTTCTAGCTGTGTGACTTTGGGCAAGGAACTTGCCCTCTCTGGGCTTGGTTTCCAGCCATGGGAAGAACACACCAAGCAGAGGGAACAGCAGGTGCAAAGGCCTTGAGGTAGAAGTGACCTTTGTGCAGTGTGGGCACAGCCAGGAGGTCCTGCCGGCTGGAACAGTGAGAAAGGGGAGCAGAGGGGCTGAGGGCAGAGCAGTGGGAGGGGCTGGGCTACACTGGAATCATGATTTCTTTCACGGGGTGATGGGAGCCAGGGGGACTTCAGAGCAGGAGAGTGGCAGGGCCTGATTCTCCTTTTGAGAGGTTGCCTGTGGCGGTGGGGTGGAGAGAGGGCTGCCAGGGACCAGGGAGATGGCAGGTGGTGGTAGAATGCAGGCTGGGGTGGGAAATGTGGGGTTTGTGGGAAGTGGGGGATGGGCCCACATGGGAACACAGGGGTGGTACCTGCCTGCATCACTCAGGGCAATGGGGCAGAGCCAGAAACCTAGCTGATCCGGCCCTTCAGGAAGGGCCTGTGAACTGAATAGGTGGATCAAGCCTTTCCTGAACTCCATCCAGCTGAACACAGCCTCCCTGTGGAAGAAGAGAGGGAAGCCGCAGAGGGTGCAGCTGGTGCTGCTGGGCCTCTAAGAGTCACAGAGTGGGGGCAAGTCCACCCGCCAGGAAGGGAAGAGCTGAGTGGGGTCACCTGGCTGGGGCGTGGGAGCCAGATGACTTCAGAGATCTCAGCGAGGCCAGGAAACTGAAGCTGAATGCGGCAGGCAGGTGGGGCCCTGTGGCCCAGGATAGGTCACCCCAAGGGCACCTGGGTGGGGTGTGGGTGGCTTGGGCCCAGGCAAACCCAGCCCACTGTGATCTGGGCCTCTGTTTCCCTACTGAACCGCAGGGGAGGCCGGGCATAACAGGAGGCTTTAGAGCTGGGTGTCTGCTCCCACTGCACAGGTCGGGGAATGGAAGCCCGGGGGGCAGAGGTTCTCCAGAGGCCACAGGGTGGCTCTCAGCCCTGGTGCAGGCCCAGGGGTGTGGGGTGGCAGCAGAACCAAAGACTGGTCTATAATTTCAGTCCCTGTGAAGACACGGGGCTTTGGGCAGGGGAGAGGGGTGGCTGGGCGTGGTCTGGCTCCCTCTGCTCAGACCTCCCCACCTCCACCACCACCACCGGGGTCAACCAACCGGCCCTGTCCCCCACAGCCTCCTGTCCATGCCTCCAGGGGGCACCCCAGGGTCATTCTGGGTTTGTAGCAGAGCTCAAGACCCCGTCCCTCCCACCCCAGACCCAGGGCTGGAGAACACTCCACGGGTAGGAAGGTGAAGAAAGGGTCTGTCCTCATCGGCTTCCCTGTCTGGGCCAGGAGGTGGCGTAGCATGCCCGGAACACCCTTCACCCTTCGATTCCTGGCGAACCCCTGTGCATCCTTCACAGCCCAGCCTCAATGCCCTCTCCTCCCCAAGCCCTTCCTGGGGCTTTGGGCGGAGCCTCGCCCTTCCTGTCTCTGGGTTCTTCCCTGAGGGGGTGGCAGGAGAATTTGTTGGGAGAACTAATGAGGTAATAAGGCTGGATGGAGAGGATGGTTCTACCTCTGAGGGGGGAGGGCAGGAAGGAGTCCACTTTGCAGAAGGAACACTCCAGGAGGCCAAGCCTCTTGCGGCGATCACCCAGCTGGGAGACCCAGGGCAGGGATTTGAATCGGGTCTGCTGGAAGCAGGGGTGGGGTGGACCCCGACTTCACCTTGTCTGTTTCCCCCAGGGTTCTGGCGGGGGAGACCACTTTCCAGCAGGAGCGGCTGCAAGCCATTGCAGTGAGTTCTTTCTGTCCCTTGGACAGCGTGGCCAGTGGGGGGACTTGGGGTCTCAGAGGCTCCCTACACACAGCCCAGGGCTTCTATGACTCAGTCGTGCCTGCTGGCACTTCCCCACTAATAAAGACAGAGAGAGCTCCTTAGCCCTTAGAACGTGGAATCTTAGACCACCAGCCCTCTCAGGCTCCCTTGCAGGCAGGGGAACTGAGGTGCAGTAGAGCCCTGCCCTGATGCCGAGGCTGGGAGATGGGCTGGCGGGGGGCAGGTGGGGCCCAATGGGCCAAGTGGGTGCTATTTACAGAAAAAGCTGAATCTGTGTGGGCAGACCCTTGGGTGGGTTGGTGGGGTCTTCTCGACCCCCCTGCCTGGTCCTGACTCCATTCCGACTGTCCATCCGTCCGTCAGGAGAAACGGAAGAAGCAGGCCGAGATTGAGAACAAGCGGCGGCAACTGGAAGATGACCGGCGGCAGCTGCAGCACCTGAAGGTACCAGGCAGTGGGCTGCCCTCCACCCCAGAGCCTGGCCTCGCTGGAGGACGAGGAGGGGGCAGCAGTGCCCAGGGACCCTAAGCCTTGGCCAAATATGGGATTGGGGGAGCGGGAAGGCTGAGGTAGCCCTGACTCAGACTCTGACCCTGATTTTGACCCCAACCCCCGCCACCCCCAGTCCAAGGCATTGCGGGAACGCTGGCTGCTGGAGGGGACACCTTCCTCGGCCTCTGAGGGGGACAAGGACATGAGGAGACAGATGGAGGAGGATGAGCAGAAGGCCCGGCTCCTGGAGGAGTCCATCTCCAGGTGGGTGGGGAACCCTGGAGACCTGCATGAAGTCCAGGTGTGGGAACTCTAAACAGTGGGCTGTGAGGATCCTCCCTGACGGCCGGGATGGGGCCTGGCTGCCTTGCCCCGTGTGTGGTGGGAGCAGGGAGACCTCCACATGCTAGAACGGAGGTGCACAGGCTTCGATGCCAGACCTGCGTGTTGTAATGGGGATTACAGGGCTCTGGGGGCATCGGGCCACCTTGCTCGATTCCTCCCTTCTCCTGACACCCCAGCAGAGCAGGTGCATGAGGTACATGGCGCTAGAGCGGATCCCTGAGTCCCTGAGGATGGGAGTTGCCAGCAGTGGCCTCCCCGGGGGCTTCCTGGCGCCAGCCCAGCTGACGAGCTCTTCCCGGCTCGGTTCTAATGGAGTCCACAGAGGTGCTGGCAGCTGGGCCTGCAGGAAGGCTGGGAGGGGCAGGCTGGGGAAAGTGACCATCCCCCCCTGGGCTGGGACAAAAGGCTCAGAGTTTCCGGGCAGGCCGGAGGCCCAGGCTCAGCTCCAGGGCAGCAGGGTCAGGGTGGAGGGAAGTGACAGCCAAAATTCCAAATGTCCACTTGGCCAAGGAAAGGCCCGAGAGGCGTGAGCCTGCCAGTCCCCACAGCACACTGGGCCGTCGCCCTGGAGGACGCCGAGGCTGGCCCTGCGGCGGAGGCCCGGGCTCCTGCCCTGCTGTGTTTGGTTTGGAGGAAGGTGGGCTGGGATTACCCTCCCCAGCCGAGTCTCTCACCTGTGCACAGGGAGGCAGTTCTCTGGCACATCTTAATTCCGACAGACATTAAGCTGGGGGCTGAGACAGGTCTGTGTGGAGACAGAGGGGACTGACCAGGCAGAGTCTCCCGTGCTGCGTGGGTTGGAAAGTTCATGGAAATTATCAGCCACTGGATTTGCTGGCCAGACGAGGTGGGCTTCTTTATGTCCTACACTGCTGGGTGCAGTCCTGTGGGGAACGGGGGGCGTGGCAATGGGGCTCACCTGAGCCCTACGGTGAGAGTGGTACATGTTGAGTGCTGTGGGGGCCTTGGCTTTCCCCTTCCCAAGGTAACTCACTTCTCAGTGGCTCTGCCTCCCTGCATTTTGCCCATTCGGTGCCCCTTGCCTAGACACCTCCTCCAGGAAGCCCTCCAGGCTGACCCAAACTGTGCTCATCCTGCTGACCTGAGCTCACTTTGTTGGGAGGCTGTGGATGCACCCCCTGTTTGTCCTTCTCATGGGCGATGGCTGGCAGGATTTAATATGCCAGCTTTGTTTTCACGGGGCTTATGTATAGCTATCTTCTGATACTTGGAAAGTGACATACTTTTTTCCAGTTTTTCTGAAGAGATAACGCTTCCTGTAAAAATAAATGTATTTGAGTGGAAAAAAGGAGAGTGAGTTGGAAGTAAATGAGGTTGGCAGTGGCACGAGAGATGATGGAACAGAGCAGCCTGTGTGCAGGTCCCAGCTCTGCTACTTGCTGGCTGGGTGCATTCTTCACTCTGCCTCAGTTTCCCCAATCAGGAAGGGCAGCGACAAGAATACCTCACAGAGTATTAGGAAACGTCAAAACCAAGGGGTCCCCCCATGGAGTGCCCAGAATGGTGCTGGGCATGTGGCCACACCTCATGAGGGCTGCCGTCTCTCGCCCTCTCCCCAGGCTGGAGAAGGAGATTGAGATGCTGGATAATGCAGATGCTCTCCCAGCCACCGCCAGTGAGAGCAGGGCAGCGACGCGTGTGGCCCACACCCCGGCCCTCAGCCCGGCCAAGGAGACCCAGAAGGCAGAGGCAGTGCAGAATTCTCAGCAGGTAAGGAGGTTCCCAGGGCCTTGGGGTGCAACCTCACCCCTGCTGTGGCCAGATTTTAGAGCTTCTTGCACTGGAGTCTCAGCCTGCCGCTTCCCAGTCACATGACCCGAAATATGTGGCTTTGTATCATCGCTGGGCCTCAGTCTCCCCACCTATAAGAGGAGCCACGCGCTGGGGGTGTCATGAGGGTTAGATGAATCTGTGGATGACACGCACTTCGTACAGGACCTGACACTTAAGGAGCTTTCCACAAATGCCACCGAATTGTCATCCTTGTCCTTATTTTTGTTGGGCACCTGTGAGTGCTTGGCCTGTCCATGCCAAGCATGTTCTAGCTGCCATCTGCCTAAGCCCCGTGACAGCCCTTTTAGGTGGGAACAGTGTCCCCATTTGATGGAAGACAAAAACTGAGGCCCAGGGAGATGGAGAGAGGGGTTCAAGGCCACACAGTGAGGAGTATTCTTTCCCAGACTTAGCTGTTGATTCCAGGGCCTGAGGTCTGTGCCAGCTTCAGTTGAAACCAGACCCTGGAAGGGTGGGCCTCAGGCTTGTGGTCACCACAGCACGTTGACACAAATTCAGGAGTCTCCCAACCACATTTGTTGTGTTCAGGACTCGAGGGGCCTATGGCACGTGCCCCCTTTCCCCCTACCAATCCTTGTTACCCCCACCTCAGATGCCCAAGGAGGCGCCTGATTCATGGGAGAGCTGGGCAGGCTTCCCAGAGGAAATGGGTTTTGAAGGTTGAATAGGAGTTCTCCCAGTGCAGACTCGAAATGAAAGGGGGCTTTCATTGAGACTGATTAAGCACAGACTGGGTTGGCAGGGTCCCTGCCCTTGTGACGTCCGTGTCCTAGGGCGGGAGGCAGAGACACTGGTTGGGCAGATAATATACAGGGTGGGGCAAAAGTAGGTTTACAGTTGTGAGTACATGAAACACAGAGTTTATTCTTGTATTATTTATTAATTATTGTGTTATTTTCCATATGAACAACTGTAAACCTACTTTGCCCCACCCTGTAGTGACCTGAGAGACTGCAGTGAGATGGGGTGGGGGGGACTGCCTGCGGATTGGGTGGTCAGGGGTCTGAGAGAGGAACCAGCCAAGTGAAATCAGGGAACAGACTCCCAAACGGAGAGGACACAGAAAGGACCTAGAGTGGGAATACGTTCAAGGAACAATGAGGAGGCGGGGGGAGCCAGCCAGAGAGATGGGACGGAAGGAGAGGCCAGTGGGCAGGGATCTGCTAACACAGAGTTCAGGGCATCCTCAAAAAGGATTCCGGGGCACTAGGGAGTCACCGCTGCTTCTGAACAGGGCAGGGACAGCAGGCTCACAGGCTAGGGCAGGGGCGGGGCATGGGTCCAGGAGAAGATGGCACCTAAGATGGAGTCCCCACTGACCCAGACTCACCCCAGGCTCCTACCCCAACTGGTGGTGCCTAGTTAGCGGGAGCGGGGTGCCAGCACCACTGACTCCCCTCCGTTCTTTCTTGCAGACCCCGGTGAGCACGCCCAAAGGCACACCCAAAGGTACGCTTCTGGAAGGGACCGGCTGGGCCTCAGCGCCCTCTGGTGTCCAGAGTGGGGATAGCGGATGTGGGGGGGCGTGTCTTCTTGCTCGTAAGGAACAATAATGGTAACAAAATTCATTGTGGTTACTATGCTCAAGGATCCGACTTGGAGGCTGGCCTCCTGCCCTCAACATCACAGCACTTAGTTTTCACAACGCCTGTGGGGTGGAGTTGCTGCAGTGCCACCCTCCACACTTCCCAGGTTCACAGATAAGGAAGCTGAGGCTTCAGCTCCGGAGTGGAGGCTCTGGGTCCGCCCTGTCCACACGAGGGTCGGCTTGGCCTTGGCTGACCCGCTCTGTCCACTTGCTCTAAACTCCTGGGCAGGTGGAGGGGCTGGGTTTTCACATCTGTAAAGTGGCGTCTGTGGGGATGAGAATTTAGAGGGGCTCGTGCAGAGAACAAGGTCTCCACTGTCCTGGGGATCTGGCACCATTTAAAGGAACGAGGGCCCAGGAAACAGGCAAAGAAAGAAGCCCAAGGTTTGAACTCTGGGACCCATTGGATGCCCCCCAAGTTATTACAGGTATAATATACACATTAGCACATATTTCATATGTATATGGGATATTTAAATATATATGCTTAGGTATAAGTATATAATGTATAATATTATATAAATATATAACATTCATTAACTCTATGAGGTATATTAAAGTTATTTAATATAAATCATACTTTGAAAATACATAGTAAACTCGTCTGCTTCCCTCTGTAATGCGTGAAAGGAGAGCCACCAACTGGAATCGGAGGTGGTGGCCAGAAGTGTCTTGGCCTGATTTCTTTTGTGTTAATTATTCATAAGGAGAGCCTCTCCTTGTCTTACTGTGGGATTAAAAATTTATAGTAAAAACAATCCACACAGGCCTCTCAGGGATTTTGTGAAAATCACTGGGGCTGAGAGACAGACAGGAAATGGCTGTGGGCTGGTGTGTGTTTTGCGGGCGGAGGGATCGGAGTGTGCCGGGGTGCTCTGGGCCTGTGGAGCGGCCCACGTGTGCGCGTGCCCGAGGAGGGGCTGGGATCTGGGCAGGTGGGCCTAGGAGGGGCCGGGTTTCCAGGCGCTGTCGGGGGCCTCCGCGGGCGTCCTGGTGTCCGTGGAGGGTCTGCATCATGGTCTCTCCTCTGACCCTCGTCTCTCTCTGCTCCTCTCCCTCCGAGCAGAGAAGCAAGTCTGTAACACCCCCGTGAGGATGGTGGAAGGCTCTACCATGATGAAGGCAGGTAGGTCAGCGCCAGCCTCGGCACCTCCCCACGTGCAGCTGCTGTCCTGGGCCGCGTGTTGACCCTGGGGAGGCTGGAGGGACTGGGGTGACGTCTGGTGCAGACGCGCCCTTGGTAGAGGTGCTCCTTACTGGGGTGGTGGCTGGACCAAGGCGCTAGCACCGAGCCTGGGGTGGGGCCGGGGCCATGCCTCTGCTTTGGCACCTTGGCCACACGCCGGTCCAGCTTCCCCTAGAAGATGGGCCCCCTCGCATGGCTGCTCTCACCCGTCATTTTCTCGCAGCTTCCATCCCCTTAACCACGCCACTCGCTCCGGGAGCCAGGCGGGGTGGTGTACATGCTCAAACACCCCTGCACACACTGTAAGTCCTCCTCCCCTACCCTCAGGCTGCCTCAGGAAAGAGAGTGAGTGCCCTGTCCCTGGAGGTGCCCAAGCTGGGCCTCAGGCATTCCTTCTAGGAAGCAAGGAGAGACAGGGTCAGTACTAAGCATTCTACGAGGTCGGGCCTCCGAGTTACCGGCAGCTGAGCCTCCTCCACCTGCGAGAGGGGTGGCATTGCAGTGACGTGACACCTAAGGTCTGTCATAGAACCAGCCCAAGAGCAACAATAAGTCCTAACAGGTGGCAGAACCGTCTTGCTCCCCTGCTGTTATTAGAGCGAGTTGGGAGCTGAAGACCCTCTCAGGGGTGGTCGGCATGTGACAGCACTCAGAGAGGGAGGAGGCGGCAAGCAGGTCCGGGGTCTCCTGCGCCGTTCAGGCAGGGGGCAGGCGGTAGAGGGTAGTTATCTCCCAGAGAAAGGGGGTGCCTTCAGGGTGTCTGCACTAGTTAGACCAGCCCAGGCCCACACCGAGCCCCGAGGCCCCCACATGTCCACTCAGTGGGCAATCTCGTGCAGCGGGCAACTTGCCCAACTATGTGTCTGCACATAGGGGTGTTAGGCTGTGTAGGGACATGGGTTCAAACAACGTTCACTCACCTGTCAGCAGGTGCTCGCTGAGCCCCTGCGGTGTGCCAGGTGCGACTGACAAAGACGGGAAGCTGGTGTTCTGATGGGGGCCGCAGCCCATAAAATTAACTTACGGAGACAATAAGGCAGGCCATGGGAAGCTGGAGGGGGGACAGTTTTAATCAGAGGGCTCAGGGGAGGCCAAAGTTAGGAGGTGACATTTGAGCCAGGAGCCAAAAGGAGCCAGGGAGCAAGGTGTGCAGACATCTGGGGTAAATGCAGTACAGGCAGAAGGCACCACGTGTGCACAGGCCTTGAGACTGACAGTGCTTGTTGTGTTGGAGGAACATGAGGGAGACCCGTGTGGTTGGAGTGGAATAAGTGAGAGAGAGGGACTAAGGGAGGGCAAGGAGGTGGCAGAGCACGTGGTGCAGGGTCCTGTGGGAGCTGGAGCCGGGAAGGGCCAGGCAGAGCAGAGATGTGCCCACTCAGCGCTCACTGGCGCCCTCTTGTGGCTGTAGGGAGAACAGACTGTGGACTGCGGTCGGGGTGAGAAGTGTGCTGGGTTCAGGGTGTTGGATGATGGAATCCACAGGATTTTCAGATGGAAAGAGTAGAGGGTGAGAGAGAGGGAGAGGGAGAGGGAGAGGGAGAGGGAGAGGGAGAAAGAGGGAGGGAGGAGGGAGCTGCTCTGATTGGGGCAGGAAGACCCAGGAGGGTCAGGTGTAGAGGGCAGATTGGGCTCTTGGACATGGTGATTTGGGGGCTCCCATGGGACCCCAAATGGAGGATGGAGAAGGTATTGTGATACTGGAATTCGGGGTGAGGCGCTGGGAGGGTCAGTGCTAGGACTCAGTCTCCCCATGTAGTTTTGTGATAATGATTTCTATAGAACATGAGTGAGATTCTGGGTATGGAATAGAGGCCCTAAGGGATAATGACCTTCACTATTCCAAGAGGGAATTGGCCATTCCTTATAGAGAAGCAGATGAAGACAAGTTCCATAGGTGACTAAAGCCAGGTGTGAAAAACAGGTAATGCAGAGAGCCAGGACAGGTTGACCCAAGTTCCAGCTGTAGCTGTGACCATGGGAAGGCGGCCCTCTCTGCACAGCCTGTCCTCTGAGCAAATGGGATAGTGTAAGGCTTTCTATATGGGGTTGGGCAGCAAGAATGGGGCTCGTGCAGAGCAGAGGAATCCAAGCCTGTGGCCAGGGCACTAGGAGCCATGAAAGGATGTTGAGCTGGGGAGGGCCATGCCTAGGGTATCCCCACTGCTTGGCTCTGTGCTGCCAGCTCCCCTCCCTGGCTTGGCTGCAGCCCAGCGGGGGGGCACTTGGGCGGGTGGCTGTGGCATAACCCGTGCCTCTCGTGTCAGCCATGTACTCAGTTGAGATCACGGTGGAGAAAGACAAGGTGACCGGGGAGACCCGGGTGCTGTCCAGCACCACCTTGCTCCCTCGGGAACCGCTCCCTCAGGGCATCAAGGTCTACGAGGACGAAACCAAAGGTACGACACCCCCATCCCCCACCCCAGACCCCCTCACTGCCTGAGCCAGAGCCTGACTCCCATCCAGTTTGACAGGGATGTTGTTCAGGGCCAGGGCCTCATCCAGCTCAGCTCACTGTTGCTTAGAGCCTGGACCCATGGCCATCCTCCCTTCAGTCCAGGCACTTGCCTTGAAGGCTAGCTGAGCACCAGATAACAGACTGGGCTCTGGGAGGCAAACCCCCGGTAGGACTCCCCGGCCAGTGAGCCCTGCCCCACAATTTCGAGCTCATAATAAACTTGTGGAAATAGTTACTATCGTGATGGAGGCTACAAAAGCCCCAGAGACGTAGAGGGGACCATGAGCTGGTCTAGCAGAGTGGAGAGGAGACCAAGGGAGGTAAACAGGAGCTTGCTGGACGCACACACAGCAGGGCAAGGGAGAAGCGTGCCCCTGCCCAAAGGCCCTGTGGTGGGGTGGAGTTGGCTGGGCTGGAGGAACCAGGTGGAGCCTGTGGGCTGGTACAGAGTGGAGGGAGGAAGCGGGAGAAGCCTTGGGAGGGATGAGCGAGCAGTGAGATCTGATTTGATTTTTAGGGTTTCCCCCGGTGACGGGGAGGAGGACAGGCTGTGGGAGGCACCCACTCGGAACACACAGCAGCAGGGGAGCTGGGGCAAAAGCCCCACAGCCCACGAGTGTGTCTCAGTGTGATTCACCTGCCATCAAATCCCCTCTTGTTTAAACACAGAGAACATGTGCTTGAACTGTGCAGGCCTTCAGTGTTTACAGAGCAGTTTCATAAACACCCTGGCATGTAAACTTTTGTTCACTTTTGGCATGACCTGTAGGGTACGTGTGAGGGACCCTGGGGGCGGGAGTTCTAGGCTACACTTACTGTGATGCTAGTAAAATAAAACAAACCCACTTCAGCGAATAAAATACGTTTTAAGAAGACATTAAAAATGTACATTAAGAAATCAAGGCAGACGTTAGCTTTCTCCGTGGAATGGAGTCCACAGGACCAATCCTGGAGCCAAGGGTGAGGCGTGTGCAGCTCAGCTCCGGAGCCCATGAGCACGGCCTCAAACCTGCCCGGCGAGAAGACGGGCCGAAGTGTTGGGGCACCGCTCAGCGGGTGTGGGAGTGTTTGCCACTCTGTACACCCTCGCTGTCTGACTCGGGGACATTTTTGTTCCCCAAATAGAAACCCCCCTCCCCCAGCCCTGGACAACCACTAACCCACTTCCTGGCCCTGTGGATGTACCCGTTCTGGACATTCCACGTAAATGGACTCACGCACTGTGTGGCCTTTTGTGTCCGGCTTCTCTCACCGAGCATCGTGTCTGTAAGGTCCATCGTGTTTATATTTTACGGCTGAAGGATATTCCGAGGTTTGGATGGATCACATGGTGTTTATCCCGCCATCCACTGATGGACATCTAGGTTGTTTCCATATTATGGTTTTATAAGTTCGTGTGGGTGAATGTTTTCGTCTCTCCCGGGCAGCTACGTAGGAGTGGGACGGTTGGGTCACCTGGGGACTCTGCTTGCCCTTCTGAGGAACTGCCGGGTGTTTGCCGCAGCGGCCGCACCATGCTGGTTTCTCACCGGCAATGCAAGAGGGTTCCGGTTTCTCCACATCCTTGACAACACGTGTTAATGTCCATTTTTTATTAGTAGTCAAGCCATCCTATTGGGTGTGAAGTGACATTCCACTGTGGTTTTTATTCCCAGAGTGGTTATGTGAGCCTCTGGGGTGTCCAGAATGTTACTGTGGGGGCTCCGTCGTAGCCCAGCTCTGCTCTGGTTTGGGGCACAGACCCAGGTAGGACTTCGGGCCCAGCTCTCACCGGCCGTGTGGTTCCGGGCAGGTCCCCGCTGCCTGTCTCCTGGGCAAAAACGGGCACAGACAGGGCTGACAGGCAAAGGAGACGCCTGTGCTGAGCAGAGGGTCCTCCCCATGGCCACTCCGCCCAGCCGGGCCCCGCCCCTGGAGAGGCAGGGCTCTCCCAACTGGATGCCGGTTGCTTAGCAACGGGAAGGCGATCCATTTCCGTGACAGCCTAGGGCTCAGATTCCTGTCCTGGGGCAGTGGCCAGTGGGAATGCTCAGCTTGATTCTGTATCTCCGCGGCGCACCTACCCTGGGGCCTCCAGCCCAAAGGCAGGTCAAGGCCTTGCAGTGTGGACGCCCCTCCCTGGGGGTTTGGAAACTGAAAGTTGAGAGCATTTTCCATCTGGCCAGAGGCCAGAAATCTGAGCCCTGACCCTTGGCCCGGGAGGAGACACGTCCTTGGGCTCGGTGGGCCCCTTCCTCCTCTCGGGGCGTGGGCAACGGGAAGGCTGTGCTCCGGGGCTGGCGTCAGACTGGGGCTGGGGCTCCTCTTGGTGCTGAAGTCTCATCCTCAGAGACTGCAGCACAGTTCAGGAAGTGACAGATCAGAGAGACACAGAGCAGGAAAATCGGAGAGGTTTGGAAAACGCATTTAACAAGACCTATTGGGGGAAAGATTGACTGCAGGCATGCAACTCTGCCCCAAGGTGAATGTGTGTTCTTGGGAAACACAGGTAGAGTGTTTGCAGAGAGTGACCATGCTCTGAGCTGCAAAGGTGGTCGCAAGGGCCACTTATATTTATGCTCCGTGTCCCCAGACCACAGCCCCTCTCTCCCCCAAATTTAAGATCATCTTGCTAAATAAATCTCAGTTTAGAGAAGCAATCAATCAAAATGGAAATTATAAGCTATTTAAACTTGAAAGAGCACAAAGTAATCTAATCCATCAGCTGCAGCCAAAGCCAAACTCAGAGAAAGTGTGTGTAGCCTTTGGGGCATTTACAGGAAAACAAGAAAGACTGGGTGAATGAGCTAACTTTGACTCAGGATCCACGCAGAAACGTAGAAACCGGAGGAAGGAGAGCCTGGGAGCCCCGCAGTCCCTCAGGGTGGGGGAGCCGGTCTGCCTGGCCAGCTGTGGCCTCGCTAATTACTTCCTGTCTCGTAACTTCTGTTTCCACCATCTTTTCAATGGAAAAAAGAAAACAACAACCAAAAAACCCCCAACTAATTTGCAGGTACAAATACTTAAAAGTGCAAGACAATAACCTCCCAGTTCATTGAATTCCAGTCTTTGTCCACCACACCAGAGAGAAAAGTGCAGTGAATTTTTCCCTGCACTCATTTGCCTGTGGCCCGGATCTCAATAGGGAGCTTAGGTCGCCCCTCTAGTTTGGTTCATGATTTTCTCTTTAGCCTGGAGGGTGGCTCACAGACCTGCCAGGCTTCTCTCCGGCCTCACTCTCTCTCTCTCTCTCTCCACCCCACCAGTGGTCCACGCCGTGGACGGCACTGCAATGAATGGAATCCAGCCACTGAGCTCCTCCGAGGTGGACGAACTCATCCATAAGGCAGATGAGGTGACGCTGAGTGAGGCAGGACCCGTGGCTGGGGCAGTGGAGAAAAGGGGGACATCCGAGGAAGCCGCCCAGACCGCCACACCCTCCAGACGAGAGATCACCGGGGTGCAGGCGCAGCCGGGTGAGGCCACGTCGGGCCCACCCGGCATCCAGCCCGGCCAGGAGCCCCCCGTCACCATGATCTTCATGGGGTACCAGAATGTGGAGGACGAGGCGGAGACCCAGAAGGTGCTGGGGCTGCAGGACACCATCACCGCAGAGCTGGTGGTCATAGAGGATGAGGCGGGGCCCAAGGAGGCCGCCCCACCCAACGGCAGTGTGGCGGAGCCCCCTGCCCCTGCAGGCTCCAGGGAAGAGAACCAGGTGGGGTCCGAGGCCCCTGCCAACGATGCCCAGGACCTTGATGTGAAGAAGCAGCGCTGTAAATGCTGCTCCATCATGTGAGCCGCAGGCCCCAGACCCTGGCCCCGCCCTCCACACCAAACACCCACAGCCCGGCCGGTGCCTGCCCGCCCTCCACCCACAGTCACGGGCCCCAGGACTTGCCGTGTTGTCACATCTTCCTCCTGAGTTTTCTTTCACCGGAAAGAGAGGGTCAGGGGTCCCGCACCCACCACCACCCTGACGTGCCCTAAACCGCTGAGCCGTGCACCTGTGCCTGGTAGGGCAGAGACACGGCAGACCCACTTTTCCCAAAACACGAGGATCCCCCACATGTCACGGCAGCTCCACAGACGGGCGCTCGCCCACAGGGTTCCTGGCTGGTGGGACCCGGGCCTCTGTGCAGCCCCAGGCAAGCCCACCACCCTCTGGGCCTCCTGCCTGTGCCTTCGTGCCACCTCCAAGGAGGTCTCCAAGGGGACATCCTGCTGGAGAGGGACTAGGAAGCTGAGAGGTCCCGGGGGCCTTTTCTGTCCCCACTCAGCCCCTGGAGGTGGGGTTCCCCGGCCAAGGCACCAGTGTTGGGATCTTGGGCAGCTGGGGTGAGGCCGCACCTCCTTGGGCAGCCTCATTCAGGGACCAGGCTCCAGTTCTTAAGATGGAGCAGGGGTCCCTCTGGCCACCCCAGCCTTCTGTGCCCTTCCCTTTATGCTCTCTGTGGGCATGGCCAGTGGATGATGGAGCCTAGGAAGGGGGAGCCCAGAGGACACCCCCCCACTTAGGGGAGTCTGTGATGTCTGTGCTGTCCTCTGGAGGGGCCGGCGAGGGTCTCCGCATTGCCCCCTGCACAGAGCAGGGCTGTGCAAGCCACTTCTCGTCCTGAGCTTTCACCCTCACTGGGCCTGCCTTCCTCCTGGTGCTAATTTGGGGACCCTGGGGGGACTGCCCAGGCCATTCTCCAGGCTGCTTGGGCCAGGGTCCTGGGACTCCCCAATCATACCCCAGAGATCAGGCCCACTGCCAGCTCTGCTGGGCTTGGCACATTCTGGGCAGTGGATGGGCACACAGCCTGGGGCAGGGAACTTTCCCCTGGGTTGCAACAGGAGGCCCCCCTTGGCTGCCCAGCCTCACGTGAGCCTCACCCCTCCTGCTAGAAGGAGTGAGGGGTGGGGAACTCTCATCCCGTGGGCAGCTGACACCCAGATGTGCGCTCACATCTCCCAGGTTGCAGCCACACTAGTCCTCAGAGGCACATTCATGCCCACAGACGCTCACAGACCCTCTCCTGTGTGGGCTGTAGGGTGGCCAGGCCCCATCTTGGGCCCCTCTCCTGGGGGCCCCTCTCCGCCTTGTGCCCAGACTGAGGTCACCCCTTGCCTCAGCAGAGCCATGCAGGGGCCGCCTGAAACCAGCCCGGCCTGTCTCAGCTCTGCCTCTCGAAGGTGGGAGAAGAGTCCCTCTCTGAGGTGGTTCCCGGCAGTGGCATGGACCCCTCCCTCCTCGAGCTGCCAAGTCCTCGAGCTGAGAGCCTCCGCTGAAGTGCCCTTGCTGCCCCCTCTGCTTTCGATGTGTGACAGGCCCGTGTAATTGACTTTCCCAGAGAAGCAAATAAACCCTGTGAACGCCCTGTGTCCTGGAGTTCTTGGATTTGGTGGGGGCGGGAGGTGGGGTAGGGGGCGTGGCCAGCCAGGGGTGGGGCCCACCGAAGTGTACATAAAGGGAGGCTGTGTGGGGCCCCTGCATCCATCCAGCTCACCCAGTGCGGTGGTGGAAACATCAGTGGAGGCCACACCTGCACCTGAGCTAATTTGAGCAGCACCTGGGCAGGTAAGACCTGGAGGGAACGGGCCATGGCCCGTGCGAGACTCGATTTCTGTTTTCTGTGGAGCCCTCCGTTCCATACGCGCCCTGCCCTCTGCTGTCCGTTGGCTGCGGGGCTGCCCCTTGCTGGGCTCACAGCTCCCCAGGAAATCCAAGGGACCCCACAGACACCCCCAAGTTCTTTAGGGGACCAGTCTCTGGAAAATAGATGGGGCCATAGGGGAGGAGGCATTTATGGGGGTTGCAACCCTGTTCTGTCTCACTGTGACTGGGAGAAGTCACTGCTGCCTTGGGGCTCAGTTTGCCCATCTGTTCGATGGGCTTTGAACCCTGAGTGGGAGGCTGCCCTGTCTGGGAGCAGGACATCAGGGTCCCTGACTCCACAGTGCCCTAGCACACTGGGTGGTGCAGTCTCCGCCTGTGGGGGCCTCAATTTCTCCCGATGGCAATACAGCACTAAGTATGGTAGGCTCAGGTCCAAATCCCAGCCCCGTCATGAACGCTGTCCGCCCTTAGGACTTAAAACTTGCTGTGCCTCAGTTCCCATGTCTGCAAAACAGATCAGAGGACCTGCAACGGTGCAGGGAAGGCAGCGAGGCTGTCCGCCCCCAGGTCCCGACAACGCCCACGGTGCGCTTGAGCAGCCGTTTGGGGTTGGCCCTTTGCCTGGACCTGTCTCAAACCCTCCATTGCGGGCAGCCCTGCCAGGTTCGGGGCTCGGGGCCCATTCAGTGGAAGAAGAGACTGAGGGTCAGAGGATCCCTGCAGCCTGCCAAGGGTCAGGACAGAAGCCCAGCCCAACCCACGATGCCCCCTCCCTCACAGACTGGCCCCTGGTCCCAATTGCCTGACTTCCCTGTAAACACTGGGCTCCTGCGGCCCTGGCCACTCTCTGCGCTTCAACCACGAATCGGACGGGACAGCTGAGCACCTGGGAGGACGTGCTGCCCAGTCAGAACCCCAGCGCTCCGTCCCTCAGCAGGGCTTGGGCCTTACCCACCCCTAGCACTCGGGCACTTTTGATGTGCTCAGTCAGCTCCTTACGGCCAAGTGGCCTGGGGAGCTCTCCCAGCTGTGGGATGGCCCCATTTCACCAGAAGGAAGTAGAGGCTCATAGAGGTCCCAGGGATTGGAACCCTGACTCACTGAACCTCCAGGACAGGCAAGCTGGGCTCGTCTCAGAACAGTGCTGAGGGGGAGTAGCCCCAAGGGTGGGTGGAGCCTGGTGGCACCATGGGGGTCGGGAACATAGATCCCCACAGCCCAGAAGTGGACAGCTGGTTCCAGACCTACGGCAAGTGATGATCCTTTCCTGAGTGGCACTGAAAGGTGGCAGGAAAGTCAGGTGGCAGCTAAAGGGAGGTTTCACAGGAGCTGCAGCTCCGGGCCAGAGGCCTTGGGGGCTGGGGGCTTGGGCAGTGTGCTGTGGGCACGGTGCCTGCCCTCCACCCCGCCTGGGTATCGGCTTTCTTTCTCCTTCTCAGGACTTTGTTTCCTTAACCTCGGGTGGGGCCGAGGAGGAGGGGTACCCCTGCCTCCCCTGGGTGGGGCCCTGTCCCCTGGCAACCCATGGGCAGGGCAGTGCCGCCAGAGTGGAGCCGAGGCTTGACGGCTACTGGGGGCCAGGAGCTGGCAGGTGAGGCCTGGGGCGGGCGGGAGCAGGACGCACCCGAAGCTATGGGGGGTGGTGTCTTGCATGGGGTGGGGTCTGGTTTGGGTATGGGGGTTCGTGTGTCAGTCGGCCTCAGCTGCTCACCGGCGGGGCCCTTGGGCGGCAGGGAGGGAGACACCCCATCCTTGCCCCGTGCCCATCAGGACCCGGCTGGGGTGTCAGGGGCTGGTGGGAGTCTCCCATTGCTCTGCACACCCATCGCTCTGAGGCGCGAGGTGTGTGTCCTTCCCACCCTCCCCACCCCCTGCCCCCAGGAGCACAAGTACCATCCCTAAACCTTGCCAGGGCCTCAGTCTCCACCCTGGGCTTCTGGCCCCAAATCCAAGAACTTTGAGCCCTGGGCCTCCAAGGAAAGGGCCTGATCGGCACCATGGCCTGAGGCCAGAGAGCACCCCCCAACCTCGCCCATGATTTCTGGGAATTCTGGAGGTTGCTGGGGAGGCACTTAGCACCGGCCAGAGCCTTGCTTGGGAAGCAGCATACAATACCCCCACGGGGCCCAGAGCTTGTTGCTGGGGGCTTGCAGGAGGAGGATGGGGGCGGGGCGGTCAGCGTGTCCTGTGTCAGCACGGAGGTTCTGTCCAGTGGGAGACACAGAGACTCAGGCCGATGTCCAAGTACGTGGAAGGGGCAGGGGCTCTGCCCAGCCAGGGGCCTGGGGGACTGTAGCCCTGAGTGACGGGAGAGGGGCCCCCAGAGCCCCTCCCCACTGCTGTGTGATCTTCCCTGTCTGAGCCTCGGCCACTCCGACAGGCCTTTGCCCTGATGGCGGAAGGCCAGTTTCGGTGTGAGGAAACAGATGTGTGGCACCAGGGGCCATAAACCTAGTTTCAGTTTGGCATTGACATGGATGTGGGGTGGGGCTGGGAAGGAGCGATCCAGTGGGGGGCTTCTTGAAGGAGGTGGCAACCAACTGGGAGTGACGGTTTGGGCTTCAGGACCTGTGTAACCTCAGGTGAGCAATTTCCCCTCTCTGGGCCTTGGTTCCCTCTGCTGTAAATTGGGGACAAGAATCACAGGATCTTGAGAGGAGCAAATAAGATAAGGGTTGAATTGAAACTTGCCCAAGGCTACAGGTGAGAAGGGTCCTGGGACTTTGAACCCAAGACCCAGCCTGAGTCCCGTGCCTGGTTGTCCTCAGTGAATCACCTGGGAGGAATGAGCCAAGGCGGAAGTGGTGCCCCCCACCCTTGCCCCACCTGGCAAGGAGACCCAACACCCCCTGGGCAGGCAGGTCATTTTCCCAGGAGTTAACGTCCCCTGTGGGTTATAAATCCTGGTGAGTGAACATCCAGCTACTCATTCAGCAAACACTCCTGTGTCACACCTGCCACACCTGCGCTCTCCCGGGAACCCCAGTGCGTGGGGACAGAGCTGACGCAGAGGAGAGGCTGTGGTCTGGAGGGGGGCCTCGGAGGGGCAGCTAGGCCTGCCGCTGAAATGACCCAGCCCCACGTCCCAAGCACTGGGTTTGCAGAGACCACATCCTGTTCAGCCAGCCTTTATTAAGTCCCTGCAGAGTACCACACGCAGGCTGCCGTGGGGGTGCTCACCTGGGCCCCTGGGAGAAAGGGTCCTGGGCTGATGGCTTCAGGTGGGAGAAGACAGGCCTTAAATAAATTTATTCCCCCTTCCAAGACAGATCCACCTCCCCCAATAACTTCCAAGGAGAAAATCTCTGTGGGGGGCTGCTTGGCCATCGGGACAGTGGCTCAGCCCTGTGGCCTGGGATTTACTATCTGAGTCACTTGTTTTAAATATTGTTTTCCTAATTATAGTTTCAATGTTTGATATATACAAAAGAGGGTGTGATATATAACCCATTCACCGTAACGTTGCTCCAGGATCGATCTTACTTGCTTGATAACACTTCCCCAACTCAGCGACATGCTGCGTCTTCCTTTTCAGAACCACGTTTGACTTTTACAGCCAAGTCGGTGTGAAACGGCAACGAATGCATACAGCAGCTCCCGTGGAGCCGGGGTCCAAGGCCGGGGGCGAGGCTGCTGGGGGAGCTGGGAGCAGTCTCCCTTTCCTTAGCTGTGAAATGGCGACACCTAGCACTAGCGGTCTGAGCAGGGCACGCAGGAGACGCTGAGATGATGGGCTCCAACAGTGGAGGCAATCTGGAGGCCTTCCTGGAGAAGCCGTCCTGCGGGCTGCCTCTAAGGAGGATTTGGAGGTGCAGAGACGAGGGACCTCCAGGCAGAGGGTTGGAGGTGCCTACAGAGTTTGGGGGTTTGTGCTGAGATCAGGTCGAGGGGGCCTTGAGCACCTGGGGAAGGTAGTGAGAACTGAACTCTGGAGATGCCGGGAGCCACAGAGGTGTGAGAACAGGGGTGTGACCTTCTAGAAACTTCCTGGAGTAATGCTCAGCAGGAATCTGGACACTTGTGGGGAGTGAAGGGAGCTGGGCCTCCCTGGGGCACTGGGGCACGGTGTTGCCTAGTCCATGGGGACAAGGTCCAAGGTGCTCCTTAGCCTGTCCTGGCTTTACGGGGCTGAGGCAGATGGTTTGTCTGGGATGGGACAAGGGGTCCTGCTGGGCAGGTGCAGGAGACAGAACCAGTTTGTGGGGCCTGGAAAGCTGGAGCCTGCCCGTTGCCGCCCCTCTCTGGGCCTCAGTTTTTCCACTGGATATCTGTCAGTGACAGGCAAGCCTCCGGGAAGCATCTGTAAACGTCTGATGAAACAGTCACAGAAGGCGTCTCAGAATGTGTGTGCCCTGGGACAGATGCAGACACCTGTGCTGCTGGGGCCCAGGGAGACTGCCCAGGGATGGCTTTGAGTCCAGACACGGTGAACTGAGTGGAATAGGGGAGGAGTAGGATTAAGGTAGCTGGGGACCCCCGAGGCAGGTGTGCAGTGTCTGGAAGATGGCGGCAGGGGTGCTTGCAGAGGTCAGACACATACAGGGCGAGTTGTTGGGTTAGTACAGGTGCGAGATTCAGGTGTGGCTGGATCCAGAATTCAAACAACATTTTTAGGATCTTGTGTTGGGGTTGCCCTCGAGCAGACTGTGCCCACAAGGGAGCATGTGTGGCTCCTTGATATTTCTCAGTTTTGTCCCACCAACCTAACAAGCCTACGGGAAGAAGGTACAATTTCCACATTCATTGCCGTGTCCCAGGATTTCATGTCATTGACCAGGTTGAGTCATAGGTCTGTCCTGGAACCAATCACAGAGGCCACTTGGGTGGGACTTTGCCCTTTGAGCAAAAGGACATTGTGCCTCTCCTCAAGTGCTCTGACCCGGCGGCCTTCATTCCTCTCATCCTCAGGGAGCTGAGAACATCTCCACACTTGGAACCTGTGGTGGGCTGAAACCCCCAGAACATGGACCGAGTGACCAGATACCCCATCTTCAGCATCCCTCACTCACCAGGCAAGGCCGGCCTGGCCCTCAATGGGAACGCCAGCTACACATCTCAGCTGGTGGACGTGGAGCCCTCGGCCAGCAGCTGGGGCCGGGACAAGCCTATAGTGCAGACAGCTAATCGCAAGGCCCAGCTGGATGTGCTGAGGACAGGGGCACTGTGCAGCCGGTGCGCAGTCCCCAGCCGGCAGTCCCTACAGCTGGAGGATGATGACGACGCCTACCGCCTGGACACAAGGGGCACCCTGCCCAGGCAGCCACAGGACCTGGAGCAGGAGCGCTGGGTGGTCATCCAGGGCCAGGTGGTGAGGAAGAGTGGCACAGTGGCCACACTTCGTGGCACCCCTGACCACGGGGACCCCGGGACCCCTAGACGGTCTCAGTTCACGGCCCTGGAGGACAATGTGATTGACAGGGAGCAGATTGACTTCCTGGCAGCAAGGCAGCAGTTCCTGAGCCTGGAGCAGGCAAATGCAGGGGTCCCTCAGAGTCTTCCAGCCAGGGCGAGCCCAGTGTGTACCCCACCCAGGGTCAGCCAGACCCCCAAGACCTTAAATAAGCCACCTCTGTCCAATGGGGATGTTGTCTCAGTCAAGCCCCAGGTGAAGGTAGTCATGCAAGAAAAGAGGGTCCATGGTTTGTCCACTGGGTCTGGTGTCCAAGCCTTGGACAGCCCTGGCCTCCAGTCCCAAGCAGAATCACTGGAGGCCCCCAAGGAAACACCCATCGAGCGGGAGATCCGACTGGCCCAGGAGCGTGAGGAAGCTCTGCGTGAGGAGAGGGGGCTGCGGCAGGCGGTGAGCTACCAGGAGCTGGTGGAGATACCCACCCGGCCTCTGCTGACCAAAGTGAGCCTGACCACGGCCCCGCGGCGGGACAGGGGGCGCCCGTCACTCTATGTGCAGCGTGATATGGTCCAGGAGACGCAGCGTGAAGAGGACCACCGGCGGGAGGGCCTGCAGATGGGCTGGGTGTCCACACCCACCAGGATCTCGGAGGACCCCAAGCCTGGACTTAGGAGAGTAGTTAGCTCAGACTCCATCCTTGGCCTGGCCGCAGACGCCAGTGCAACCAGTCCCGCTCCAGAGCTAAGGAAGGTGAACCGCATTCCGCCTGACGCCTATCAGCCTTACTTGAGCTCCGGGGCCCCCCAGCAAAATTTCTCAGCTTTCCACGCTTACGGCAAGCCTAGTGGTCTCTCTGCAGATGCAGCCAAGGCAGTTGCTTCACCAAAGGCCACAGGATCTCAGAGGCATCTCTTGGAACCCTCTGGAAAACCCTCAGGCACAAAACAGGAGTTCCGGAAGCCCCCCAAGGGACCCCCACCAGCTAATGGAGGTGTCGTACGATGGGAGTACTTTCGCCTGCGTCCCCTGAGGTTCAGGGTCCCAGATGTGCCCCAGGAGGCTGAGGTCCCCAGAACCTGGGGCTGGGAAGTGGCTGGGGCCCCGATGTTCAGGCTACAAAGGTCCCAGTCTTCTGAGCTGCTGGAGAAGGAGGTGGAGAATGTCCTGAAGCGGGAGCGAGAGGTGGCCGAGGAGCGACGCAATGCTCTCTTCCCAGAGGTCTTTGAGCAGCCGGGCTGCGACAGGGACTCCAGGAGCTCCTCCCAGGCGTCAGGTGAGGAGGTGTCTTGGGGGATGGCTGCTTGGATCTGGGTCTCAAAGGTTAGAGGAGAGGGGGGTGGGGAGGTGGAGTTTGGGGGTGTCAGGAGGGGCGGAGGGTGGAGGGACATCTGGGGGACTCTGTCCATTCCCCCATTTGGCTAGTCCATCTGCCTGTATGTTTTCTTAAGCTATAGATTTTGGAGAGAGATGTCAACTTTGCCCTTGGGTTTTTGCTTTATGGTTTTGAATGCTTTATTATTAGACACATAAGGGTTTATAGATATTGTAACTTTTTAGTCCATTGCTCCTCTTGTCAATGTTAAATATCTCTTGTGTCACTTTCATGTTTCCACCTTGCGCAGCTGGCCCACCCGTCTATCCAGTCCCTCCTGACTGGTTATTTTGGTCACGGTATCAGCTTTGCTGACAAGCTGTCTGCTTTGTATGTCTGTCCATCCACCTGTCTCCTCAACTGGTCCACACGCTTGGCCAAATATTCTGTGTGTCTCCTGAGCCTTGTTCTGACAGGCAGCCTACCCTCAGGGCACTGTGGCGCCCTCCCTGAAGCTCCTCCTTCCCCCTCCCCCCTGCAGGCACCGAAGGCAGCTATTCGGTGTCCGAGTCGCACTTCTTCACCCCTATCCACTTGCACTCGGGCCTGGTGTGGAAGGCAGAGGCCCCTGCCGAGGCTGCTCCTGGGCAGAGAAAGGAGCAGTGGGTGAGTCTAGAACCCTGCCCACCCCCTCAGAGGCCTGGCTGAAGTCTGACAACCCCCATCCCCAGTTAGGGCTCCAGGAAGATGGAACGAGACTTGCCAAGGGTCACGTGGCCTGTGAGTGCCTGAGCTGGGACTGGACCCCGGCCTGATTCCACACCCCACATTCGCGACCGTGAGGCCGCCTCCTCCCTGAGCGGGGTACTAGGGACACCATGGGGAATAACACCAAGCCTGGCTTCATGGGCTGGGGCCCAGAGTGGAGTCCAGTGACCCAAGTTCAAGTCCCAGCCCTGCTGCGTTCTGGCTATGTGATTTTGGACAATTTCTGTCCCTCTCTGACCCTCAGTCTCTTCCTCCGTGGAATGAGCATGATAGTAAGAGCAGCCATCACCAAGCCTCACAGCAGGGCTTGGCCATGGGAAGAGCTCCATAAACGCTGACGGTCTTTATGATGCTGAAGCTGACAAAGAGGAATAACTGCACATGGCAGAATGAGCTGCACTGAGGGGAACAGCATGAGGGAACTGCAAGGTGGATGACCAAGTGGGATGATCAAGGGGCACTGAAGAGGGTCATGGTGGGCATGAAACACCTTTCCTCCTGCCTCAGCGGTGACTGATGAGCTGCGCACTGGGTTCCAGGGGGGCTCTGGGGTGGGGCGGGGCCGGAAGGCCCAGGGGCTGACGCATGTTCCTTTCCTGTAGTATGCTGGCATCAACCCCTTGGACCGCATCAACTCGGAGGTGAGTGTGTGCTCCTGGCTTTTTCCTTCCCTGTCTGTGTCCCTTGCCCCATGGCACCAGGGCTATCAAAAGCCTTTCTTTTGGGTGTGAGGACTGCACTGGGTAGGTTCTCGATTAATAGGGTCTGCCTGCTAGATTTTGCTCTGATCTGCTTATAATGCCTGCCATGGGTACAGATTGTATGGAGTGGGTGCACTTGCAGCTTCATCAAATAACAGGTTTTGGAGCAGATTGGGCCCAAGACAAGGGCATTTTCTTTGAGGGAGAGGTTCTTCTGAGAGTATGGAGAAGGGTGGCTATCTCAGTGGATTTGTGGGATATGTTTGTGGGATATATTTGGGGCCATCTTTGAGCTGAGCCCAAAATGCCAGCCCCAGGCATTTTTGCTGCTGGGGAACTCAGCATGAGTTAGCACAGCCATTGGTGCTATTGCTAGGGGTAGGAGATCTGAAACAGAGGAGGGGATGTTCCTGCTTTACCCCGGTTCAAAGCCTCTCCCATGAGCTGGTAGCCGGAGAGGTGTCTGGGGTGGGGGTTAGCACCATAATGGGGACTCTCTGCCCCCTCTTGCAGGTTCTGGAGGCCACTCGGGTGACCCGCCACAAGAACGCCAAGGCTGAACTCTGGGAGGCTGGTATCTATGCCAGTGAGGACGAGGACTGAGCCTGGAGACAGGACACCCTGACCCTGTGGGAACTGCCAAGACCATCACTGAGCCCCCTTCCACTTTAGGAAACAGGTCCCCGTTTAAATCTACAATCCAAGAACCACAAATGACATGCCGACAACCCTGAGGGTGGCTGTGCCTTAAAGAGAATTTCTGCTTTTATTTTCCTAAAGAAATTGTTCTGCTTTTTCTGTGTCTAAAGCTGGGGCTAAAATGGGGCCTCTATGAATTCTTTCTGCTTCTAGGACTTCGCCAAATACTCTTGTGTCCAAGAGGAAGGAGACTAACTCCCCTCCCCCACCCCAGTTGTCATCGTTCCGCTGGTCTGAGGGCAGAGAGGCTGGTGGGAGGGAGGCACGGGTCTGAGGGGAGAGGCAGTTGCCCCGCCCCAAGGCCCCGTCTGAGAAAGGGGACATGCTCGCTCTAGCCCTGGGAAACCTTCCAGTCTGAGGAAGGAAACCTGAGCACCCCATCTGAAGGCCTTCGAGCGGCCAAGGAGTCTCTTCCATGGCGCACCTGCAAGCCCTGCCTGATGTGACAGGGTCCCACGGGGACAGCATCTGACCTGGCCGAGAAAAGGGCCTGATTTGCGGGGCTGAAAGGGGTCCTCCTGCTCTCCGCCACAACCTGCTTGTTCGTGTCCACCGTGAAATAAACCCTCCCCCCTTCTGGTTCATTTCTCTTGGTGACACTCACTGTGCCCCCGAGGGGCCTTCACCCCTCCTCCCATAGGCTGCAGGCCCCGTGACAGGCTGTCAGGGTCACACTCAGCATTCCCAGCATGCGGCATGCAGTAGGCGCTCAATCAGTGCTTGTGGAGTGACTGCCTTCAGGCCCACCAGGCTCAGTCTTCCCAGGTCGCCTCATTCCACTGAATCAGTTGCACTCCCAGTCTGTGCTAAGGACAGGCACCGTGTGACCCCACTCAGGGGTCCTGCGTGGAGTTAGACTCACGGAGACAGGAATCAGGTGGTGGAGCCAGGCTAGGGGAAGGGAGTCAGAGTTTACTGGGGAGCAGAAAGTCAGTGTGGGAAGGTGAGAAAGTTCTGGAGACGGACGGTGGGGACGGCTGCACGACAGTGTGGGTTCGAGTAATGCTGCTGAGCTGCACGCTTCAAAATGGTTAAAGTGGTAAATGTTATTTTCTGTGCATCTTAACACAATGGGGGTGGGTATTGGCTCTCTCAGAGGCATAGGAAGGCCCTTAAGAACAATCAGAGGAAGCTCAAAAAAAGTTAGAAGTGTCCTAACAAAGCAACATCCTCTTTGAAATTTTGAACTCCTCCCGACTGGCATGTCCAGAAGTGTGAACATTAGAAATGCCTTGTTTTTAAGACTTACCTCAAGTTTGAATTCTTTTAATGAGGCAGCCCCCTTAGAAATCCAAGATAGCATTCTCTCCACCTGCCAGGCTGGCTGCCCAGGAGGTATTTGGTGAATGGTTCAAATAAATTCTTAGAGGAATCCCCAAAGGGGGTCGGGTCTGTCTGCAAAGCGGTGGGGGGGACACCTCAGGGCGGGCTCTCGGGGCGGGGGGGAATGCAGGCAGGCGGCCTGTGGGCGGCACTTGTCAGATCTTCGGTCTGCGGGTCCCTGACCGCCCCCCATTCTCTCCTGTGAAGGGCAGATACTTTTCCCCGGTTTCCCCCCAGCTCAGTGCATTATGATCCGAGAAGGGAGGAGAGTTCCCTCCCAGGCCATTAGAAAGGCTGAAATACAAATCCTACTTTCCATCTAAAATGCCAGAATCCTGTCTCCCTCCCAGGTCGGCTTCTCGGCCGTGTGCACGGCGTTCCCACCTGGTCCTCTTGTCTCATGGACTCCCGAAGGATGGCGGAGTCCTGCATGCGGAGCCAGGGCTGCCACTGGCTGGGGGGACACGGCTGTGAGCTAAAACCCAGGACACCCAGTTCCATGTGAATTTCAAGCCAACAACAAATGACTTTTTTAGTATAAGCATGTCCCATGCAATATGTAGGACTTACATATGCTTTAAAAAAAAAATTCCTTGTTTACCTCAAGTTCAAATGCAACTGATCATCCTGTTTTCTTTTCTTTTTTCTTTTTTTTATAAATATCACCCGAGGATATGTTTACTGATTTCAGAGAGAGGGGAACAGGGGGGAGAGAGTACGCGCAGGCACACGGGGTGACGCTCTAACCCACGGAGCCACCCCGCCAGGGCTGTCCTCTGTTTTCAGTGACTAGATCTGGCTGCCCTTGATGGGGCGACTACAGACTGGCCGGCTCTCCCCCTGAGGGACTTGTAGGCATCCAGGAGCAGCAGGACAGGCAGGTCTCGAGACACAAGCACTTCGAGTACACGCATCACCTGCGCTGCAGCTCCGCCAGCCACCTGAGGCACGTGACCGGCACTGAGACAGGACATGAGGGCTGCTCAGGAGCACAGGGGTCCTGAGCCTGCAGGACTGATCCTGGAACAACCTACCGGACCGCGGGAACTTAAAAGACCTTTACCCTCCCTGTGCCTCAGTTTCCTCGTTTGTAGCATGGGATATCGAGGGTCGAGTCTCACCTCCGCAGAGCACTGGTGCAGATGAACTAACAGAGTACTAAGCACCTGGTTGGCACACAGTGAATGTCAGGTAGCACTGGTTCTGATTAACCACCGTGTGACAGTTTGATTCCTATCTGTTGTCCCCCCAGCTTGAGCACCTGACTGCTGGGGGACCGGGGTGTCTGTCTTGTCCCTGTCATGTACACAGTGCCTAGACCAGCGTCTGGCAGACCACAGGTGCTCCATAAACATCACAGTCTCTCATTGGTTAACTAAGTGTCTGGTGCCATTCAAATCACCGGGACCCACTGCGACCAAGGAGCATGGTGTCCACGCCACGGAGCTCACAGGGATTAAACAATGACACTTAGCCCTGACCGGTGTGGCTCAGTTGGTTGGGTGTCATCCCACAAAGCACAAGGTCACGGGTTCGATTCCGGTCAGGGCACATGCCTGGGGTGCATGTCTGGTCCCCAGTCGGGGTGCATACAAGAGACAACTGATCAATTTTTCTCTCTCACATATTTCTCTCCCTCTCTTTCTTCTTCCTTTCCCCCTTCTCTAAACAAATAAATAAAATCTTTTTGAAAATAAATACATAAATAAATAATGACACTTAAACGTGTGATGCAAATGCTGCTGACACACACCAGGCAATGAAAACTGAAAGCAGGAACAGAATGTAGCAAGGGACAAAGCAGCTTTCTGAGACCCTCGGAAGAGGCGACCTTTGAGAGAGACCAGAATTAGGTGAAGGAATGAGCCAGAGCAACATAACCAGGAAGCGGACACAACTAACGCTTGGGCCATGAGGCTGGACGGAGCTTGGTGTGTTGGGGGAACAGCAGAGAGAACTGTGTGGTTGGAGCGGAATGAGTGAGGAGGGAAGAAGGGGAGATGAAGGCAAAGAGATGATGGAGGAGGCGGGTACGCATGGTCCCGTGAGTACAGCAGGACTTGTGCTTTGAGGGACCTGGGAGCGGTGGAGGGCAGTGGGGAGAGCAGACTAGATGCTCACACACGCCCTCTGGTGGCTTTGGGGAGGATAGACCGTAGAGGCCAGGGAAGAGCGGGATACAGGGACCTGGAGGTGATAGCCGAGCCCCTACTCGTTGCCATTGCAGGTGGATGAGACATGTTTGTGGAGAAAAGGCAGGGAATAAATGGCCCCAAGTCAGTCCCTCCTGGATGCATGGTCCTTGGGCTCCTGGTTTTCTGGCTGTCTCCCCAGGTCCTTGCTACATGGCCCCCTACACGAGCAGCTCACTCAGAGCTGTTTGCTGCTCCTCAGATCTTTACAAGTCCTGCCTGATCGGGCCAGGCCCACCCAGCATAATCTCCCTTTGAATCAAATCAGAGTCAACTGATTTGGGAACACTAATTACACCTGGAAAAGCCCTCTGCCTGCAAATAACGTCCAGCTCACACTCAAGGGCATTATACAGGGTTTGTACACGGGAACAGGAATCTTGAGGCCACCTCAGAATTCTGGCCATTTTGGACCTAAAGTGGGGTTTAGGGCAAGGGCTCTGGTGGGATGAATTGGGTTCGAATCTCATCACCAGCTCCTATTCTTCGGGTTGTCTTAAATTAACCAGCCATTTCCTCCTTCTGAACCTCAATTTCTCTATCAGTAAAGGGGAGGTGACCCCTTTGCCCTTGGGACTGACAGGCCAATGAAATGTCATGACTGAAAATCCCTTGCCCTTGAGGTCTCACACTGGAGGCTTTCAAAACACAGACTTCTCTGGGCCACCAGTGTTTTACCTTGTCTTCTTTAACAGAATTTGCCAACAGTTAAAAAGCAGGAAGTTTTAAAAACCTAGATTTCTCTCTTCTCTTTAGAAGTCCCCGCTCTCTGGCCAGGCTGCATGGGGTGTTATGGAGCTGCCCTGGGCGAGGGTGGAGCAGCATCCACTGTCAGACGGACTGGTGGGGCGGGGTGGGGGGTGGGAGCGCAAGGCCCCTCCCACCTCACTGCAGGCGGGCTCCAAGTTCATCCGAGTGGCAGGGAGAGCACCCATCACTATCCTACGTTTTCCTTGCACAAGAGTAGCAAAGAAACTATAATTGGATAAAAATGAGTGATGGCCTTGTGAGAACCGTTTCTTTTTTTTTTTAATTCTTTATTTTATTGATTATGCAACTACAGTTGGCCCATTTTCCCCCCTCACTCCCC